>JASDQU010243412.1:1731-28577 GCA_032191745.1 Picea mariana | reverse complement strand
ACATTTTCGGATCTTTGTGATGTTCACATGTGTTTTATGTTTTCGTTGATGATGTCTAATTTATATGTTGTGAAATATTATTGATGTTTGATGTATGCGTACTCGTAGCTTGATGTGATAAATGCCAACCTAACACTAGGTTAGCCATGTTATCTACTATTTGATTAAGTTGTCTTGGAATATGTGTAAATGTAATGGAATCAAAATGTTGAGATAAAAGTCTAACTTGTAGGTATTTGTGAAAGAGGCAAGGATCGTGGACATGGTACACATTGTTGAGCTGGAGGACAACTAGTTGGGAATCGAGTAAAATGCTAAGGTGAAGAATATGGTGATGGTTGGCCTTGGCGAGGAGACCAATGACAGCAGTGTATTCTTCTTGATTGTTGGTTGCCGAGCCCAAACATATGCCATTGGAGTGGAGCAGTTCATGTGAGGTTGAATAGAGGGCCCAAGCGGCTGAAGCAAGATTTTGTGTCCAATGGTTAGCTCCATTGGTTTAACCGATGTGGTAGGCCAATGGAGGAGGCATTTGTCAATAACACAAATGGTAAATTAGACGCAAGGTGTGTGGAAAGAAGATTAAAAACTCTAAAAAAGAGTATGAAAAAGAAAAGCCTAGGGTAGAATGGCTACGCTTAGGCACAAAATTTCTTTAAGTACAACCCGTTGATGGGTTCTTTGAGTTGCTGGCCTTTGGGAGAGGCCAAGATGTATGCACCTTTAGTGAGGAAATGTTGGATGATGTAAGGTACATGCCAAAGTGACTCAAATTTTCCATGGTCGAGGGTGTCATGAGCAATATCGTAAGCAAGGACGAGTTCACCTCCGTTGAATGAGCGAAGGTTGAGATGGCGATCATAGGTGGCCTTTGACCATTTTTTGGCTACCTCATTGTTTTATAATGAAGATCGATGATCCTCATCCATGGACTCTAAGTTCAGCAAACGCTACTCCATTGGAGCAGTGTCGGGTAATAGCTCAATAGTGGTGCGTAAGGTAGGAATTTCACACTCAATGGGAAGAGTGGCCTCAAACCCATGGACAAGATGAAATGGTGTGAAACTAGTGGTAGTTTTAACTACCGTGCGATAAGCCCATAGCGTGGAAAATAACATATGATGCCAATTGGTCTTATGTTTGTTAACCGTGCACTGCAACATGGTTTTGAGGACCTTGTTGACTGCTTTGACCTGTCCATTTGATTGAGGGTAGTATGAGGAGGTGAACTCATGGGAGAATCCTAACCAGGATGAGAGTTCAACGAAAATCTCATTCTTGAAATGTTTCCCATGATTAGAGACTAGTTGTAGTGGTACTCCAAAGCAAGAAATGATGTGGTTAAATAAAAAAGGTGTTGCAGTGTCAGCGATGTTATTGAAGGTAGGCATAGCTTCAGCCCACTTGGTGAAGTAATCGACTGCGACGACAATGTATTTCTGTCCATTGCTGGATGGAGGGTTGCAAGTCATGAAGTCTATGCCCCATTTGCAAAAGGGGCCAACAGTGATGACTAGGTGTAGAAGAGCAGGTGGTGCTCATGCTTTGTTGGCATAAAGCTGGCATTTGTCGCATTGCCTCACAACGTGGATGCAATCATGAAACAATGTAGGCCAAAAGTAACCGGCGCGAATGATTTTCTGAGTGGTGGACATCTAGGAGAGGTGTCCCCCACAAGCACCACTGTGGCAATCGTTCAAGACTCGATCAACTTTGTCGATAATCAAGCATAAACAGAGTACAGTGTCGATCCCTCACCAATATAAGACATCACCGATAAGTAAGTAGCATGGGGCTTGGTGACGAATACGTCGATGATCGTCTTGGGAGAGATGGTTTCCGAATTTCTGAGTTCGGAGGTAGACGAGGAGATCGCCATACCAAGGATCATCTGAAGGGATGTAAAAGAGATATTCGTCGGGGAAATCGGTATTGATGGGGGTACTGGTAGTATCGGAGGGAAAATCCATGATGAGTTCGGCGAGGATGAGGGCTTTCTTTCTCTTGAGTGTTGAAAATTTGAGTTCATACTCTTGAAGGATGACGATCCATTGGGAAAATTTATCATTAATTTTTCGACTACTGAGCAAGTATTGCATGGGTTTGGAATCTGCAACAACTTTGGTAGTTCGAAGCAGAATGTAATGGCACAGCTTCTGGATGGTGAGGACAATGACAAGGGCTAGTTTCTCTTCGTGATTGTATTTCAAGGCTGTACTTGAAAGGTTTTTACTAATGTAGTAAATGACATGCTCATAGTCATCATCCCCTATTTGGATGGGAACTCTTGCTACTGAGATGGCTGGGGCCAATTTGTAGAGGATATAGTTGCAGTTATAGTCGGGTGGACTAATCAAAGGGGTATTGGAGAGTGTTTCTTTAAGTTCATTGAACATGGTTTGGGCATGCTCATCCCAATGGAATTGGATGTCGTGGTGCAAAAAGAGAAGGAAGTCGTGTGCACGAGTAGCGTAATATGGGACAAAGCGTTGTAAAAAGTTAGCTTTACCTTGTAAGCTCTGTAGTTGGCGTAAATTGCGAGGAGGTGGAAATTTGTGATGGCTTGGAATTTGAGGGGGTCTATGGTAATTCCATGTTGGGAAATGATGAACCTAAGGAGGCATCCAAAAGTTACACAGAACAAACACTTGAGGGTTTTTAAGAAGATGTTGTATTGACAACACCATTGGAAGATGATTCATAAATCATCGAGATGCTGAGTGCATTTCTTGGATCGAGATGTGAGGTCGTCCAAGTATGCCAGGATGATATGAGCCAGATCATGAAAGGTGTATGTCATGGTGCATTGGAAAGTGGTGCCAACAATCTTGAGGCCAAAAGGCATGACACAATATGAAAAAGTGCCCCAAGGGGTAGTGAATGCAGTTTTGTATTGATCTGCTGGGTGAATTTGAATTTGGTTGTAGCCAGAGAAACCGTCCATGAAGGACAAAGCCTCGTGACCGGCACAATCATAGAAAATTTGGTAGATAAAGGGTGTTGGAAAGTTTTCTTTGGGATAGGCATGATTGAGACCGTGAAAGTTCATGTAGACACGGATGGTGCTCTGTTTTTTGTTAATAGGGACAGGGTTGGAGACCCATGACGTATAGACGATGGGGTAGATGAACCATGCATTGTGTAACTTTTCAATCTCAGCCTTGATGGCCATTGCTTTGGATGGGTGTAGTGGATGTTGATTTTGGCGGGCAAGTGTGATATCCGGCCATGTGTCTATACGATGTTCGACAATATAAGGATCAAGGCTAGGCATCTCTGTGTATGACAAGGAAAAAATGTCGTAGTATTCCTGGAAGACGGCTTTGTAGGCGGTGATTTCTTTAGGAGCGCATGCGGCACCAATGGTGATTTCCTCTATGACTCTAGATTTGATGGAAATATTAATTTTGATGGTTGGGGAAATCTTGGCCATATGGCCTTCTTCAAAAGAGTTGGGGGTAGGGATAGGGTTGCTGAACCAATCCATATGCCTAGATGGGAGGAAATATTTGGTTTCAACTGCGTATATGGGGTTTTGGTTAGGAGGAATGAAGGCTTCCTATGAAAGAAAGAGTGCCCTGTGGTGGAGTGCATCACATGGGAAATCGGGGGTAGTTAACTCTTCTCGGATGTCCTCATCACAGTGGAACTGTCAAGAATGTAGGGGATCCAGAAGGGTAATGTTGGTGATTGTTACTATGTGGTTGCCTTCTAATGGAGAAGGGGTAGGTGGGGTGATGCAAGGGGGTTGCGATGGTTCTCTCGACATAAACTAAATATCAAGATATGGTGGGTTGAAAATGGTAGTCGGGCATATAATTTCCATGGGGAGATAAACTGGAGAGTTGGGAGGATTTGGAGGTAAATCCTCCTCGAGGCTATCCATGAACCACATAGAATTGGGAGGGTTTGGATGTAAATCCTCCTCTAGGCTATATAGGAACCATGGAGGGGTAGGGAGTCCCTTTGGTTTGGGGGAGAAGATATAAACAACATCAAGAGAGGGAGTAGGGGGAATTCCCAGCGTTGATGGTGGTGTGATGATAGGAGGATTTTGAATCAGGGCCGTTTGTCGACACCTGTATTCAATAATCATGGGACATTGGTAGGTAAAATGGTCTAGCAAGTTGTAGAGAGAGCAAGGGAATCTCATCCATTCGTTGACTGAGGTTGTGACATAATGGATGTTGGTAATATGTGTTTGAGATGATGCAGATGGAGTGGGTTCTTGCTGAAAGCTCTAGCGTACTTCCGTTAGCATCTGTTGGAATTGAGGTAAGGCTAGACAATGGTGTGTGTAATGTCCATATTATAAATAGATGGCACATGCAAATTTGGTTTGCATTCCTTTGCTACTGGTGTTAGGGGAGACAACGACAGTACTTGATGAAGTGACGAGCGGTGGTGGTGCTCCAGGGAGTTGAATTAGATTGCATAGCTCTGGTATAGATGGATATTTGTTGGTGGGGTGTCCGTCTTTCTCGCATAGTGCACAAGGAGGTTGGACATGTGGGGGTAAAGGAGCGATGGGCTCTTTCTTCTTTCGTCTCCCCCCCACTGTAGTAGTGGTGCTAGTGGGTGGGGGTGCAGTTGGTGCAGTGGTAGTAGGTACTGAAATCTGCATTGAGATTCCTTCAATTTGAGGAGGGAGGGATGGTTGAGGGACCATGGCTATTGGATGTAGATAGCATACTAGGATTGCCAGTACCATATTGGGAAGGGTAAGTGTTGCAACTACTTGGAAATCCTATACGCCTGGCGGAGGGTAAAAGAAGGGAATTTGAGTAAGGGCTTGGGGGATTGTCTCCCCAACTGGGATACAACCTTGGGGTAAGGTGAAATCAAGGACAGGTGAAACTGGAGGGTTTTCAAGGAATTCCTGAGGAAGAAGATTTGCGACTAGTGGGACCTCAGGAATAAGAGAGGCCTCGTTGGGAGGAAGGGTATCTCTAATTTCATTTCCATTGGATGTGACGACACATACTTGTGCAGAGGATGGATGAGCGGTGGTGCTCCGTGATATGTCTCTAGCAAGGATGGGTCTTTGAAAATTTTGGGGCACATCTCGATGAGTGGGTAAGTATCGGAATTAGTGTGGATGAAAGGAAGGATGTTATCGATCTTGGTAGAAGGGATAGGCTCGTAATGGGAAACCTGATCGACAGTAATGATCTTCCCATTATGGGGGAACATCATGGTTCGAAAGACAGAAGAGGAAACTTCTTTCATAGCATACATGTATCTACGGCCGAACAAGATATTGTAATCGAGTGAGGCATCGATAACCTCAATGTCAATAAGAATGGTTTTTCCCCCGAGTTCAATGGGGACATTCAGGAAGAGCCCTTCAGAGGAAGATGGTCATTCGTCATAATCTCTTAAGGTAATGGCAGATGGTATGAGTTCGGGGGAACCTAGTTTCTGCCATATGGATTTGGACATGATGCATGTGGATGCACCTTCATCAGTAATGCATTGATGAACTATAATGTTCTAGATTTTAACTGGTATTTGAAAAGTGATAAGAGCAGGGAGATGAGGTTCTCTACTATCGAGATCAAATGTGATGAGTCAGGTATCATCGGGGTTGATTTCCCCTAGTGTAGGAAGTAATGACTTCCAATGAGTGGGACAAGTTTGAAGGACTTCTAAAACTGACATGGCAGTAGGTGATTGTGCCAAGTCATCAACTAGACTGCAATTACGAGCCGCCCTAGACTAAGGGTTGTGAACATTCCTGTGCAATGGGATACGAGGAATTCGAAGGGGTGTTTCAGTTTTAGGGTGAGGAATCATCAAAGGGGGTCCAGTTGTGACTGGGGTTGCTTCATATGTGGTAGGAGAAAACTCAGGGGGTACGCTGTACTGATGACTGTGCATTTGTAGAAGGACTTCTTCCTCACTTGTAAGGAGGATAGTGCAATCTATAGGATTTCTCGGATTGGGATACTATCCCATTTGTGGTGGGGTAGGTTTCATGTCTTGTTAGGTGTTCATCACTCCTTGGTATGGAATGGGGTTTTGCAGCACGACTGGGGGTGGTTGTTGCACATATTGTTGTGGGGCCTGGTAAGGGGAAGGAGGTGCTGGAGGACGTGGTCCATTCACAGAGTCTTTCATCCATTTAAAGTCAACGATTTGGGGGAATTTTTGAGTATAGTGACCAAAATCACCACAGAGGGCACAAGGGAAGTTAGTCTGAAGGTTGTTGTTATTTTTCCCTTGGCGCTTGTTATTATTTCCCCCTTGAGGGTTCTGGTTGCCCCCAACAGGTTGGTTTTGTTGGGGATGATTCCCTCCGTGCCTTGGATTATTATTGTTCCATTTTTTTCCTTTATTTTTGGCATTATTCGACTGATGGGTCGGTTTTGATGTATTCATTTGTTCAAAATTTTGATATTGCTGAATGGGAGAAGGCTGAAAAAAATTTACCCCAGCGTGTGGGTATCCTTGTGGTGGAGCCATGGGCTGTGGAGGGCCAGGAAAGTACAAATTATGTTGTGGAAATGATCCGTAAGGTATATAGGAAGGCATGGAGATTTCACTAGTGCTTAGGGTATAAGCTAAGGTAGACGAAGTACCAGAACTTGGTTGGATAGGTGGGTGTATTGTGGGTGCCAGCGGGGATCCACTTATGGGTGGAGGGGGGGCAACAAGGTATGGTTTTTGATAAGGGGGAGGAGGATAATAAGAGGGTCCTTCGTATACCGATGGATATTGAGGTATGCCATGTATAGGTGGTTGTTGGGGTCATGGATTGTGATGTGTGGTGTTACCAATCAATCCATCTACTGAGTGAGACATCCCAAGTTTGTCTTTGCCAAATGGTACGAGTCTTGGGAGGTCAGGTAATACTGTGAATAAGTATCCTGATTGTGAATAGATGAGGTCATATTTTTTAGCCTTTCTAATGGATTCTTCTTCTTATTGGGGGAAGGTGGAAGCCACATCTTTACTGAGGAGAGAGACAAGTGATCTGAGAAACCAATCAAGGAACTATTGTTTGATGGTTTCTTCTTTGCACAAACTACGTCGTCAATGCCACTCGTGAATGTGGTCAACTATATGTGTGGATGAGGGTTTAAATCAAAGAGTCATTCAAGACCATTTTCATGGAGGATTGGTAATTGAATTAAGGTTAAAAAAGATTTGGCCAAAAATTTGAAAGTCGCATGGGACCTTGATTTTCCATCTACATACCACTTGGCTAATGGGCTAGTGAGTGTGCGTTGAAATAACCTTAGTTGGATGGAATCATACATGATTTTGTTTGAAGAGAACCATAAGTGGAAGGTCATGAAATAGTTGGCAAGGTCGTCTCCTGCATTTCCTTCAAACTTGGGGATGTCTAAAGGTATTTTGGTAGGCATTGCAGGCCATGTGGGGTCATGCAATATAAGATCATTTGTGAGTTTTCTTAGATATGGTATGTTGAGGGAAGCCAAGTATGGCATCTGGAGTGGTGGTGGAGGATTAGTTCCAGCCATGGTGTGAGTGTTGTGTGTACCTGACCCTTGAGGGGGACTAGGTAGGTTTGTACTTCCCCCTTGAGAAGAGGTTGGCCTCCTGCTTCTGTGTAAAGGAGAGTGAGTGGATGGTTGACCTTGGGAAGTGGAACCAAGTAAATTTGAACCAAGCAAAGATGATCCCAATACAGTAGCACTCACAGGGGTGTGAGAAGGTGAAGCCAATGAGGGGGCGAGACTAGGATCTTCCCCTAGGAGAGGAGGAATATTTAGAAAGCATCTGAAATGATGGGGATTCTATGGGTCCCCTATGATGTCCGACTAGCTAAGTGGATGTGTGCAAATGGTGATGAGAGAAAATAAATGAACAAGATCTTTTGCTGCAATTTATTGAAATTTCACAATATATTTCACAATCAAATGTAGTCAGAAGGGCATCATACATAAAGTAATTTGATAAAGAAGCATATATGTGGATATTTGGATTTTGTTCGCATGGGAGAACAATGAAAACAAATGTTTTTTTCCTAAAAGACGTAACGTCCTTCCTCTCAAATTGCACTGGACCTTCCAGTAGCACTCGACAGTGGGGTCTCAAGCCACCAGAAGATAAAGTAGTGAAGGATGAAGTGATCAGTTATAATGAGGGGTAGAGGGGGCATATCCCAAAACGGATGGTGATATTTCCAAATAGCCATAAAAAATATGATCAAGGTGCAATTGTAGCCCACAATTTCCACCTGGGTAGATGTCCTAAAATTTGGTCACTAGGTACCTTGGTCAAAGTGAGGCATTTAGATTTTCAACCTCAGAAATGGGTCACTAGATGGATCCCGTCCAAGAGGTGGGTGCCTCAAGGGGGGATGCACATAACAATCAAACCTCGGCCTTCAACCCTTCATAGGTATCTCCCTGCCTTATGGTGTAGGAGCACTTGACTTGGAGGATTTAAAGTTCCCTATTTGACAATTTCTACTATTTGAAGATGTGAGAACTAGATAATAGGGAGTTATTTGGATGCCTATCCCCGATAACCTACCTAGACTAAAAAAATTCTTTTGGCACCTCCTATGGAGGAAAAATTAGTGAGTTTTTAGAAATATTTTAGGTGTGGTTGTTTGAGAGGTTGGGGGTGTGAACCAACCTTTTTGAAATTAAGTAGGAGTGGATAGTTTCATCAAGGAAAAGGGTGGGGCATTTCGGAATCCCATTGTAGGAAACTTACTTTTACCTCCAGGCTCTGTGGAGTTGGTTCTGTGCCTTGACCTAGTTTTGGGAAGGAGGATATGGTGCTCAGTGCGCAGATCTCATGTCCTCTGTGAATCTTGGAAATATGTCTTAGTGCATAGGAGAAGATGAATGTAAGAGATCAAAGAATAATAGAGAAGAAGAAGCAGTTGGTGGACGTAGCCCCACACTGGGGTGAACCATGTATATCTTGTGTCTTTGGTTTCTTTGTGCTATGTTTTTTATATTATGAATCTTCTTTGTGTATGTTAGATAGATCTATAGATGCTTAGTGCTTCACATGCATTAAGGATGAATGCATGTTAGATCTAACTCTGTGTTGTGTGCTAAGTGGTTGAAGTGCTTAATATTTATTGTTACTAGGCCGATCTACCTTAGGGTTTATTCTGCGATGTGAATAAAGGTAATGAACTAATGCATATTGTCTTCTAAGTATTATTAAAGAAATTTTTGAAGTGTTACAATCACAGATTTGTGTCCGAGCTTGGTTACAGACATCTGAGTGTTGTAACCCCCCCTTCCTCTACCTTGGGTGAGACTTTACTTTCTTTGTAGGTGTTGCCAAAAGGGATGGTAGTTAGGGTTTTGTTGGTGCATTGTTGAAGCATTGAATCCTAGGTCCGTCCCTGTGCCAACAAATGGTTCCATTGTCGGGACTTGAAATTGTGATTGCTAGGCACTAAGGTAAATAAAAGAGAAGCTCTGTGCATAGCTCTGCTGCTATAGTGTGCAATACTCTATTTGAATTGTGAATCTTTGTGCTAATAAAGAAACCCGTTCTGAAGAAAAGAGGTAAGCTTTTGAAAGAGGTAAAACTTTGTGCTTTGATAGAGTAAGATAAGCAAAAAAAATTATTTCAAAAGAATGAATTTAGGTATGTTTAATAGATTTTGTCCTAGTCTAAAATCTAGGGCATAGTTGGAAGAAAGATTTGATCTGAATAGAAATTAAGAAAGATATGTTATTCCTATACTTAGAAATAATTTTTGGACTAATAAGTGGATGCAGGAACCTAGAAAGAATTTTTGCAGATTGCAGGTCCAGCACTGTGATCCTAGTGCATAGTACAGGAGAGGTTGGGGAACAAACAAAAGAAAGAGATGACTGAAATTATGTTATAACTGTAGAAGACCAGGACATCTTGCTAAGGAATGCCTTGGTATAGGCCCTATGTGTCTTTTTTGTAAAATTGTTGGTCATGAAATTGAGGATTGCCCAAGGATGATTGCTAAAGTTGAAAGAATTAACATGAGACAAGAAAACTATGAAGGAAGTCAAGAGAATAAGAGCATGTTAGAGAACCATCAAGAGAATGAGTCAAACGAATATCAGACTATGTTATCACAGCTAAAAGAAATGATGAACAATCACAAATATGTCAGTTTACCAGAGATATTGAAAGTAAAACAATGCATAGATAAAAGAATAGGAGACTTTGACATAGACTGTGTCTTGGATGAGGAAACACAAGTGAATATTGTGACAAAAGACACTTTGAAAATTTTGGGAAAGCCTACTATGGTACCTTCATTAGGAAGGATAGGGTTGATTAAAGGAAATATGATAATGCTATGTGTAAGAGTTACTAATGTACCTATTATAATCCATGGAACATTGACTGAAGAGGAATTTGAAGTCATTAAGTTTTTTGAGAGAAGCGCCATGTTCCCACTTTTGTTAGGAAAGACTTGGATCGAGGAGGGTCATATCAGAAGGAAAGTAGAGGAAGAAGCTATAGAAAATAAAAAGCAAGAACTAAAGGATTTCATAGCTAGAAAAATAGATAGATTTATAGAAGAACGAGAAGCTAAGTCAAAGAAACAGAACACAACAGAAGTTGAAAGAACACAAGAAGGTTTGAAGGACTTATACATGCAATAAAGAAGAATGCCCACCCAAGAATTAATAATAGAAGAGATTATTAACTCCGAACCCTTTGAGAGAACATCAATAGTACAAAGTTACTAAGATAGGAGAAGATAAGAATAAGAATGGAAAGAGGAATCCATAAACATTTAGAGAGACTTGGATCACAGGAAAGAAGGCAAGGAAGCTCAGTAAGAATAAATCAAAGTTGGAAACACTACAAGAAGTTACATAGAAAAAATGGAAGACTTTGCAGTATTTGAACCTCACAAGAACATCAGAACCACGCAGAATGGGACTTTGCCTTGGAGAAGCTATATGACCATTGGAGGCACCCTGACAATTAGAATGATGCTCCATAATGTCTAGGAAATGAATTTAAGGGCGTATGGACCACGTTTGGGAAGTTGAGACCACGCCATAACAAACAAATTCACATTGATGGAAGAATTCATGCCCAATGGAGGAATTTGTTACGACGCTGGCTTGTTTAACCTGTCGGACGCTGCGTCGGGACCAATTTTGGCCACCCATGATTATATGAGACAAGAAAAGAAGTTATTGTTTGTAGAGATATATTATTAGACATCATTGTGTTTTTTTCTACCCCGCTATCCGTTTTTCTACCCCACTATCCATTTTCCTACTCCGACCTATCTATTTAATAGTGAGAATGTCAATCGAGCACACTGAGTTAGAGAATTTCATCGAGGAGGTTATTAAGTACTTTATGGATGATAAATCTATGTATGAAGGAGTATAGGTGTCATCGACCAAAGGACTCCAGGCTTCCCCTTTGACTAGACGTCATTCGAGTCGTGTCAACCCCACAACTGAGCAACAAAGTAAGCATCGCGACAATCTGGCTAATGCAAAGTAGACCCTGTCGATCTTACCATATTATATCCTGCCTTTGGCTAGCGTAGTTAACCATGACAAAATACCATGGGACTTCGAGTACACTTTGATCACTACGTACATCCCGAAAGGAATATGCATAGTTGGGAGTTAGTTGGGACAGATCCCACTACTAAAGAACAATGATTTCAATCTCGGATACAAAAAGAACTATGTGATTCTCGCAAATCATAGATATTTGATGAAGACCACTGGAAATAAGCATCACCTGGTCTCCCATCCATGGATTAAGGAGCTGGTGCAGTCCACGATACTTAACATGATGAAGATTCCCCACTTTGGCTAACACCAGGAGGTTAACTCTTGCGTTAAAATACTCTTGTCGTGCTGCCATGGAAGATACATGTGGCTTGATTAGTAGATTATTTTGGATCTAGCGTTGATCCACTTGATCATAGGATTAAGAATGCAGGGACTTGACCCTCAGTATTTTTACCCAAGGAAGACCTTAGATCGCTCCCTTGCACAACACATCAAGGAAGTTTATGGAGAATTCAAAAAGGGAAAGTGAGGCTACAATATAGAATCTACCTAGGATGGTGCATTGTGCCTCACTTGCCAACTCATAGCTGGAAATCTCATAAGAAATAATTTCCCCACCCAGGTCACCGGGTTCATGGTGGACTTCGCAGGAAAATGCATGAAGGGGATGCAGATGAATTGGGTGAGCTACCTCATTAACAAGCTCAAGCAAGACTATAATGAAGCTCGGGATTGGGGATACAAGTTCCACTTTAATTGGATTCTCGTATTGATTGCATTTGTCAATTGGAAAATTTCGGAAAGAGCCACCTTCCCAGAGATGGGCCCATCAGATTCGTTCGCTGCTAGGTTCTCAACCTTGTGGTACACCAACGACATGTCGAAGAAATGGCAGTCCAATGTCATGTTCCATGTGTATTATCAATAACTAAAGGTTGTCATTGAGTTGTTCCCTCACATGACACCGCGAACCTTACACCAATACAAATCGATAGCCAAGTTCTGTGCAGATCCGCATTTTATCTATATCACTGCACGCAAAGATGAGAGCAAGGAGGAGATATAATCTTATTACAATATGACAGATGAAAACATGGACCAGATCATGAAGGAATGACTGGAGGAATTTCAGACGCCTGTCACTGATGTTGAACACTCTGACGCTGACATTATAGGAAGCCTCTTGGTCACTCGGTTCAAGCATGCAGGATAGTCAAGTGCAAAGAAAAGGAAGAAAATGGAGGAAGTTCAGAATATAGAGACTTATCAGGAGGAAAACGCCTCAAAAGAAAGTGGATCTAGGTCACCTGCAGGAGGAGGAGGAGGAGGATAAGACCAAGAATATGGACAAGGAGAAGGCGAAGCTACACCACTGAAAGATCCCCTTATCAAAATAGAAACACCGCAGAAAAGGAAGGTTTCTCCGCAAAAACCTTTGACAAGAAAGAAGACACGTGCTAGTAAGCCCCAACTAGAGGCCAAAATCACAGATGATGATATCAGTCTAGTCTGTGGAGAGATGGAGGATACGTCCGAAGATCTCTTGCAGAGATATGGAGTGAAGTAGGAAGAGATTTATGAAAGGGTCGAGAAGGAGTTGAAGGAGATACAACGAGATATTCAATTTATCTGTGCAGTATCTATTGCACCTTCCTCATCGAATATTGCAGAATTGGGGGATGATACCACCCAGTTAATAAGACTTGCATATGCGATAGAGGCTTGACTTCATAAAGTTCAAGAAGAAAAGGAAAAGTCCACAAAATCCTTGAAGGAAGAGAAAGAGGAATTCTTATAGAAACTACGAGTTGTGAGGTACTGTGTAACCACTTATGAAAATGAGAAAGATGAGTTTCAGGTGATGCTCGAGGAAGAAAAGTGAAGATAGAGAGAGAAAAGGACCAGCTTCTTACAGAGCATACTACGGTCAAAGAAGTGGTGAGAAAATCACTTCACTCTGTTCCAGGCTTGGCATAGGATGAACATGAGTTAGTCAAGGTTCAAGTGGTGAAGCTCGCTGAGACCATATAGCAGCTTCAAGCGAGGATAACAAATTTGGAGATTCAATAAGTATCGAGCAATCCACAAGAGGTGCACGACTAGAGGGAGGAAGATGCTAAGAATGTAGTTGGAAGGATCAGAGCCCTTGCCTCAGAATGAAAAAAATAGAGTGATAGAAGCACGCAGACTTATGAATTCCACACAAAAGATATAGAGCTAAGGAAACTAGAAGCGCGGTTACAGGAAGCGCAACAATAGGCACTGTCAGTACATGTGCAGATGAAGCTACTCACTATGGTATAAAGAGTGAAGATATCTCAAGGAAATCAGGGAGTACAACAACATATTACTACCATCCAGGGAAGGGTAATGGAAGTCACGTAGAAGCTGCAACATGTGCAGGATGAAGCCTGCAAGTTGTTCGAAGAAATTGAAGGACAAGGCTCACAAATGGACCAGGTGGTTGCAACAGTGGAACAATGCCTGGAAAGGTTTGTTACATAGAATATGATCCAAGAGCTCATTGAGCGGGAGGCTCAGGCAAAGCAACAAGTCGAGGTAGCTCAAGTGACACTTGAGGCCTTTGAAGAAGCATTGCCTAGATCTGAGTGACTCGGGATGAGTCACAGGTGAGTGTTGGGGACCTGTTGGCCCTCAACCAATTTTTGAGGAAATCTTGGTCAGGTTTGACCAATTTTTGGACTTTGATGTAGTCATCATGGAAGGATCACCCATGCAGAACTGAGATCATGGATCTCACTTGTTTTTTGGACTTGTGGACCCAAAAAGGGATTCTTAGGGTTTTGTAATGGGTTAAGGGATGTCATCCCATGGGTTTACCCATGATTAGGCCTTATTGTAAAATTATAAATAAGTAATATTGTAAGGTAGAAGAGAGGAGAAAATCCATGTAGGAGACTTAGAAAGTGAAATCTAAGTAGCTAAGTCAAAGTAATTCTGAATTGCTTTGTGTAGCAGAATGCGTATGTAAGGCTCTATGGAGTTGGCTATGTTCCTTGACCTAATTTTGGGAAGGAGGATCTAGTTCTCAGTGCATAGATCTCCTATCCTCTGTGAAGCTTAGCTATATGGCTTAGTGCACAGGATAAGATGAATGTAAGATATCAAAGAATAATAGATAGGAAGAAGTAGTTGGTGGATGTAGCCCCACACTGGGGTGAACCACATATATCTTGTGTCTTTGGTTGATTTGTGTTGTGTTATTTATATTATGAATCTTCTTTATGTATGTTAGATAGATATATAGATGCTTAGTGATTCACATGCATTGAGGATGAATGAATGTTAGATCTAACTCTATGTTGTGTGTTAAGTGGTTGAAGTGATTAATATTTATTGTTACTGCGTCGATCTACCTTAGGGTTTATTCTGTGATGTGAATAAATCTAATGAACTAATGCATATTGTCTTCTAAGTGTTATTAAAGAAATTTGTGAAGTGTTATAATCATAGATCTGTGTCCCATCTTGGTTACATACATCTGAGTCCTGTAAGCCCCGCTACCTCTACCTCAGGCGAGACTTCACCTTCTTTGTAGGTGTTGCCGTAAGGGCTGGTAGTTAGGGTTTTGTTGGTGCTTTTTTGAAGCGTTGAAACCTAGGTCTGCCCATGTGCCAACATTCCTACTGTTGAGTTAAATGGATTTAAGAACCCTCAATATAATCAGTGCTAGAAGGAGGGCCTGAAGAATGAATGGATGAAAATATTTTTTACAAAATCATTCACACAACCTGTAGATTCAAAACAACCTAGATGCATGGCTAGTCATTCCCAAGACATCCCACACACACTGAGTAATATTGAAATGAGTAACTCACTCTAGCCATAGGAAGAACATATATTCCCTGAGATACCTTACGCTCTTCCTCACAAGGAATTGAACCAATTGAGAAGGATCACAAGAGATTATGCCTGATAGATCAGTGTGTTTCCCTTAGTTCCATTACTTCTTTAGAGAAAACAAATAAGAGGACTAGTGGTCAAGTCCCCCAACCAGGTTTTTGTGCACACAGTAGAATACCTAATATATTTCTCCCTTACCAAAATCGAACATCCTCTCAATCTAATTCCTGAAACACTAGCCGACAACTGCTCCGAGCTTGATGATTTTTCTAACAAGGAAGGGTTTAACTTAGAACACTCAGTTTTGGGATCAGAAGACATGGAAGATAGAAATGATCATAATGAAGAAATGGTAAACCCACCTCATAATAATCATCCTTGTTTGGCCAAAGATGCTTTGGCCATCCCTGGGCAATTACATAACCTTCCCCGACATCCAGAAAAGTTACTCCCTAAATTTGACCCTGAAACCTCAGGACTGACTCAAGACCATATCAAGAAATTCATACTAGCTATCAGACTGATGAATGTCCAACATGAATACGTAGTATGCAAGATATTCTCCTACACTTTCAAGAATTCGGCCTCCATGTGGTATTTTAACTTACCTGTAGGATCCATAACTAGTTGGACGAAGTTTCAAAATTATTTTCTAGATAAATTTGCATAAGAAACCACTACAAGAGCTTTGATGGAAAAAGTTCATTGCCACCATGAGTTCAAAGGAGAAGGTTAAAGACTTCAATCAAATATTTATCACTATCTTAAACAAATTTCAACCCGAAGCTAAACCCACTCAGGAGTTGCAAATCAAAGTATATGCTAATGCTCTCCCAACTTCTATTTCCATGTTCGTGAAGAGGGTTGCCAAAGCAACATTAGCTGAGAATTTTGAAGAAGCCAAAACAATACAGTTCCAAATGAAGGGATGTAAATAAGGCTAGGTCTCATTAGTTAAGAAATAAGTTCAACCTCCTCCTAGGAGAGGACTATTGTTGACTCGACCCCCAACGAAACAAACAGAACAAGGTCCCGGAGACATAAAATACCTACAATGCATGGTTAAGAAATTGTCGAACGAAATCATAGACATGAAAAGAAGTGCGGGGGGAAGGAAACCAAGGCCAGAGGCCCTATAAACCCTTTTTTAAAAAGAAATCCACCGTTCAAAGCAATTGAAACTCCCCTGGCCAACTTGAACATCGATCTGGGAAATGTAGCATCCGACTCTTTCTGTACATATCACCAAGAGAAACATTCTAAAAGAGACTTCCCGCAATGGGTGCATGCTATGAATTTGATGGCCAACAAGTTTCTAGATAAATTTTCCCTAACCGAACACTCAAGCAACTCAGTTATGAATATTGTTGATTAAGAAGAAGTTGATCTACCAAAAGAAACAACCATTCTAATATGGGAGCTTGACCTTCCAATGCCTTCCGATGACCTATTTGAGGTTCAAGAACCACCCACAGAGGTTTTGGTTGTGCAAACACAAAGTAGGGGTCAACCTGTCTCAAATGATCTTACTACTGCCCAAACTTTAGGGGGGAAATCAACTCTCGATCACCCGAAAGCACCTTTTGTTCCCCGAAGAAACCCTATAAACATCCCTACATGATAATCACCCAAGATAGACTACAACATAGTAGAAGACTTGAAAAAATTGAAAGAAAATATATCGGTCATGGACATATGTAGAATTCCTCAATAGTTTGACTTTATGTTACAAGCATTGAAATCAATAGAAAATCCTACAACAACTATTGACCAAGGAGGAAATCTAACTCCCACGGATCTAAAGAATAAACCAACTGTGAACTCATGCTCTGAAGATAAGAAGGGAAAATCTTTTGTCCCACCGTTCCTTTTGACATTTGAAGTCTTCAACATAAACCTCCATAATTGTTTGGTTGACTCAGGAGCATCCTCTAATGTCATGCCATTGTCTATTTGAAAAAAATTATACGCAATCCCTCTCAAAATCGATAAACATGTTATACAACTAGACAGAAACTAGGTGAAGGTTATGGGAGAACTCAAATATGTAATGATCATAATAGTGACACACCCTAAATTTGTGCAATTAATTGACATCATTGTAGTAGATATACCATAATATTATGGATTGTTATTAAGTCCATATTGGTTTGAGAAGTTAAATAGATACTTTAGCACAGAATGGGCTCACCTTTGGTTTCCATTAAAGGGGCACACGAATATGATCAGGATCGATAGGGAAATATATCTAAAACATATTGTCACTAACTTAGAAGCCCTCAATGAACCCTCATCGAAATATTTCCTCGTGCTAGGAAATTATTCCCGTGACTCTAATTTCGGGGATTTCTCCCCCATCTCATCTGATGTCCCTCTCACTCAAAATTCCAAAATTATTTTTCAATAAAACTTGCCGACAATGATAGAGGATATCCTCTTTTGTCAAGGACTTGCATTCGAAATCACGAAACAAGTAGGAAAAAAGGAGGAAAGTGGTAGAAAAAGGGAAACTAACAACTTTTTCTCACCAATTTGGACCTTATACTTTGATGGATCTAATTCGCAAGAAGGGTCAGGGGTAGGGTGCGTCCTCAATGATCCAAAAAGAAAACAAAATTCTTGTCCTGTAGACTATAATTCGAATGCACAAACAACACCATCGAGTATGAAGCTCTAGTACAAGGGCTAAAAAAATCCATAGACTTAAATGTTAAAGAATTGAAGGTTTTTTGGAGATTCATGAAATCATCATTAGACAAGTAAGGAACACTATACATTGCAACTCTCCACACTTGAATAATTACCAACTGGAAGTGCACAGGCTAATATAGCATTTTGAAGCCTTCAACATTACAATGATCCCCAGAACAAAGAACATTCTTGTTGATTCTCTGGCCACTGCCGCCTCAAGGCTATCACCTCTGAAAGACTATGAAGCATCCCAGTTCACTATGGAACTGCTCTACAAACCATCGGTGCCAAAAATTATTTCTAATTGGAAGGTCTTTGAAGTAGATGAATAGATCATCAACTTCTTGACCAATCAGGGTAATTTTAAAGACTTGTCTATTGAAGATGAAGTATTCTAGGAGAAATTAGAGGAAATTGATCCTCATACAGATCAACCAACTGACAAACCAATGTCTCACATGATACCAAAAGGATTATCCAATTTAGAGAACCTTTTTGACCTAAGGGAAAGATTCAAGGGGTCAACGAACACGAAAACGGGGAGTTCTTGTCCCATGCACGAAACTATAAATCTAGGAACCTCGAAAAAACCTAAGAATACAAATCTTGGCAAGAAAATATATAAAGAGGAAAGGAAGGCCTATCTCAAACTTTTCAGACAATATGAAGATGTTTTCGCATGCTCCTACCGAGATCTGAAAACTTATGATACTCGTATCATTTAACACACTATCCCGTTAAAACCTGAAGTGAAACCCTTTTAATAGAATCTTTGAAAGTACCACCCATCCCTGGAACCTCTCATGTCTCAAGAGTTAAAGAAACAACTAGATGCCAAAATTATCTTCTAGGTTAGACTCTCTACATGGGTAGAAAATTTGGTTCCTGTGAGGAAAAATTCTAGGGAGATCCACCTATGCGTAGATTTCAAAAACCTCAACAGAGATTCAAAAAACTAAAACTACCAAGTCCCACCAATGGAGAAACTCTTGCATACTGTTTAGGGATCCGAGATTTTCTCCCTGCTAGACAGTTTTTTAGGTTACAACCAGCTTCTAGTTTCAGAGGAAGACCGTTTGAAAACTACCTTCCAAACCAAGTTGGGAACCTTCACTTATAAATGTATTCCCTTTGGGTTAATGCAGGGGAAACCTTCCAGAGGGCCATGGATGTATCATTTTGAGGAATAATCAACAAATGTGTAGTAGTCTATTTGGATGATGTGACTGTGTATTCAAAGAAAAAAGAATATCACATCCAACATATAACCCATATTTTTGAAAGGTGTAGGAAATACGGTATATCCTTAAACCCTAAGAAAACTATTTTTGGTGTCGAGGAAGGTAAGTTTTTAGCCCACATTATATCTCAAGCAGGCATTTGCATAGACCCAGAATGGATTAGGGCTATATCTCAGCTTCCATTACCCCAAAACAAAAATGTTATGCAATCATTCTTTGGGAAAATCATTTTTTTGTGGAAAGTCACCCTCGATTTCCCTAAAACAATCAAGCCCTTGCAAAACATGATATGCAAGGATGTTGAATTTAAGTGGGAAGATGAACGAAGAATGGATTTCAACAATATTAAGACTAGGATATCTCATGCCCCAGTGTTGCGAAGTCCTGATTTTAGCAAAGATTTATTCCTCTATACTTTTGCCTCTGACCAATTGTTAGCTGCAGTATAGACTCAGAAGGATGATGACAAAAATGAGGCCCCGGTATCATTAACGAGCACTAATATCCAAGGGGCTAAATTAAATTATACTACTATAGATAAGCAGACTTATGCGGTTTACAAGGCAGTAAAACATTTAAGATATTACATCCTAAAGAATCATACCAAAGTCATAGTGCCTCACCCTGTTGTCTGATCCCTATTCACTCAACATGAGATGGGGGAAAGAAGAGGAAATTGGATGGCAGTAATCCAAGATTTTTATCTAGATATAAAACCTGCTAAACTGTTTAAAGGACAAGGGTTATGCAAACTGGCAGCTGAAGCCCAGGACCAAGTAAACGAATATCATGAATGGGAGAATGAATTGGCCTTGTGTTGTGGTGAAGCTTCATACGTCTCCCCCAAGAAAGAGTCTTAGTACGAGAAACTAAATTATCTCCTACATCATGGGACTTGCCCAGAAAACCTAAACCCTAGGGAGAGGAGAGCCCTCAGGTTACAATCTACACAATATTGCCTCATAAATTTGGTGTTCTTTTGTGTTAATTATGGTGGGGTGATTTTAAGATGTCTCGAACGTGAAGATGTAGAAAAATTTCTGAAGGAGCTCCATGATGGTCCTGTAGGTGGACATTTCGTAGGAAACACCACTTCTCATAAAATAATGAGAGATGGCTATTATTGGCCTACTCTGTTCAAGGACGCTCACACATATGCTAGAAACTGTAAAACTTGTCAAATAAGCGCGGGGAGGGAGAAGAGAGAAGATGTCCCACTCCAATCGGTGGTTGTTTACATACCATTCAATAAATGGGGGTTAGATATCATAGGATAAATTACACCGAGTTCTTCAAAACAACATAGATACATACTAACCGTGACATATTATTTCACAAAATGGGCAAAGTCCATCCCCTTGACTCATGTAAATGAAAAGGTGGTGATCCAATTCATATAACAACAAATGATCACAAGGTTCGGTGTGCCTTCCATCCTTGTTTTCTATAATGCAACTTACTTTTCTTCCACCATATTAACAAATTTTTATCTAGACAAAGGAATAATAATCAGATACTTCGCAAACTACTATCCATAGGGGAATGGAATGGAAGAATCAACTAATAAGAAACTAGTGAGAATATTGAAGAAAACAGTTGCAGATAACCAGAGGAATTGGCATAGTTCACTTCATAATTATTTATGGTTCGATAGAGTTACACCCAAGGGAGCTATAGGGAATTCCCCATACTTTTTGGTATACAGACAGGAAGCCATTCTCCCAAATGAGCTATGTCTTTCATCTCTTAAACATGCTCAGGATTCGAGAGGGAAACCCTCATCAGTCATACAACAAAGATTTGATATACTCCTCATGCTATAAGAAGAAAGGGAGAAATAAAAATCAAGGTTCATGGCTCATTAGAAAATAGTTAAAATGTGGTTTGATAAGCATAAGGCTAAAGAGAAGAATTTTAAGTGGGAGACTTAGTCCTAAAATGGGATAGAAAAAATGAGCCTAAAGGAAAACATTCTAAGTTTCAGAATATATGGCTTAGACCTTTCCAGGTGGTTGAGAAGATTGGGGTTGGCATGTATTGGTTACAGAATCTAAGGGGGGAACTTGACGCCCTCTCGGTGAATGGCCAAGCCCTAAAATAATATTTCCACTAAAAAAAATTAACATTTTTGTGTGTGCATTTTTATGATGTTTTGTTTTAGGCAAGTCGATTACGGATACTTTTTGTTTTTTTTTCTTTCTTTTTGTACTTCTTCTCTTTTTAATATTGTGTTTCACAAGACAATGTTTGACCTTAATTCATGCGATATGATGAACTCTGTTCCTAACTCATCGCTGACGTACAACACAAGAAGTGCTAGAGGACCTGTGGTTGTTTTAAGGGGTTCTCTATCTAACCCGCACAGATGAACAACCTTGGAATAGTGATGAAGTGTTTTCTTTGTGGTCTGGTAAAACCTTAAGCGAAATATGGTCAGATGGATAGGACTACATGTACCTCAGAGACAAAGCTAGAAAAAATTTCACCTTAACCATCTCATTTTGCAAATAATAGACGTCCTCCTCTCCCACTCACTTAGGGCATTCTACCAAAATAAAATCAACTATATAAAATGAGAGTAAAGTAGGGGAGGGTATGAAGATAACTACCTCAGGGATATGGACTCTCGCTGGCAGCAGAGTAAGGTCTGTGACATCGAAGTGACTCCGTCGGGGCTATGGACGCTCACTAGTAGTGGAGCAACACCGTGGCAAGTGAATAAGTGTAACTAAAGTCCCAATGCCAGTGAATGATTTACTAGACTCTTGTAAAAGGGGGCATGAGTTAGGGTTACATGAATTGAAGGAAAAATAAAGTTTGAAAACCCCATAGGCAAGCCCAAATGCACCAACTAGGGAATTTCAAATGCAAGGATAAAAAAGGCTCTAATAAAAAAACTAGTTAAGTTCTTAATCAGCTTTTGCGTCACCTTCACCTGAGATAGAGGTAGGAAAAAAGATTCTTATTTCACCCAGTAAGTTGCCATTTGTTGAGAAATCAACACACCCTAAAAGGCCTCCATCAACTTTTTCTTTTTGGGTACCACTTGATATCTTGCACTGTCTGATTTGACTTCATTTCGAGAAAATGTTTTTTGTCTTTTATTATTATCATGACTCTCATCACCTATTTAGGTTTGTTTGAACTTATAAAACCCCATGAATTAAAAGGCCTTAACACCTGAATAAAGAATCGAAAACTGAAACACTTCACCCAATGTGCTCAGATTCAGAATTGACAAAAGGAATATTTTGTTTTGCAACAAGTCTTGCATAAGGTTATCGTTGATAGTCGATTCCCCTTCGACATTGGTAAAACATGAGGATAATAGACGTTAACAAAGAAATAAAATATATCACCGATAGCCGATGCCTGACACGCTTATCGGAATCGAGGAAAACCTAAAAGGATCACAACAAACATTTTTACCATGCTTAAGGATATTCTTGATCATCAATCTTCGATGCATCTTCGACATCGAGACTTTTTTGAGGGAGCTAATCTGAAGAAAGAACTTGATAGGTTTATCGTTGATCACCAACCCTGGATACTTTTTGACATCAGCAAGCTAAGGTTTGTTTTGGAACGAATGACTTAAGGAAATTCTTGACTTTGATTAGTACACAAAGATTAGTTCACCAGTATTTAATGCCACATGTCTTTACCAGATTGGAGAACCATACGGTCTAGTTTTACCCCGAGTCATTCTTGGTTCCCTGGGTCCGAGTCACACCTTTGAGTTATCTTTTTCCACGGTAGCATTGTATGGTGAAATTGATCGGCATCGGAGATTATTGCAGAAATACATCAATGAAAACATTCATAACACATCCCCGATCCCCAATCCACCCACTGAGAGAGTGACACGATGGGACATTTTAGCATTAGATACGATCGAATTTTGAGCATTTAAGGAGCTAATTAATACCAAATCCCACATTATTTTCTACCTCGTGCTCCAATCAGAACAACCATTTAAAATCATTGATAGACAACATCACCCCCTACACCTCCATCGTCAACCCACGATGAATTTAATTTGTAGAGATTCAGCGGCAAATTTGTTAAAATTTTACTCATCACAGGAATTGAATGGTTGATGCGACACGATAAGTTATTCCCTATTTAAATTCTCTTGAGCCATTGTAAACAAAATCATTCTGTGTGTAAGAGAATTCTAGAGCATCCGAAGGATCAAGACGAGATACTCAAAGTCTGTATCGATCCCGTGATTGTCGAAATAACCAAGTTTTAACAAGCTTCAGAGGTATGTATTTGATTCTGTGAATTTGCTGGCTGTAATTCATATGTTTTTTGTTTATTTTTTTGTTTTATACAGTCTATGAAAGTTTATTTTAGTTGCAATAACAATGCCACCAAGAAATCCAACCACCAGACGATCTCTGAGGGCCCCAAAGCTGAAAGAACTAGAGGTGGGTGAAGGCTCCTCTCCAGGGGCCTAAAAAAAATTAGAATACACTCTAAGACCGAAACCAGTCATTAAGACAACAATGAAGAAGTTTTTCATTCAATATCTGGCCTTTGAAGATACATAGGAAAGAACAGGGTCCAAGATGGCACTCCCACATTGGGGAGAACACTTTAACAAGATCATCTGGGAGGAATACCTAGAATATATTCCACACAGTGATCCAGATGTAAGAGTGTTCAACGACGAGGTGTTCCCGGACATCCGACCATCATACCTACTATGGTGGCAATCAAAACCCTAGTTTTTCCTTGTATTGAATTCCTAAAGTCGCTCATCGACCACACAGACACACATAAATTTTTAATCAATGATGACAATGGGGCGTGTGTTGGAGTGTTCCTACCGGTGGAAGTTCAAAAATACTACAAGCTTAGATATCTTGAGGAGCATCTAAACACATACTTCATGGTGAAGTTATACAAACACCACAACACCAGCCAGGAAATGGCCTCATGGTGGAGGGAGGACAAGAAGTTCACCAACCAAAGAACTAGATCATATAGGACGACCAACTTAAGGGATCCATACATCTATTTGAAGAATATCATCTTCTGATTATATGGAGAGGTGGTATGAGAAAGCACACCAGGCTGTGGAAAGTGATCCAAGGGATCAAATTTTGCTCAAAATTCAAAGTGCTCAGAATCACTTCAAATCAAACAGGAGCGTAGGCCTCGTCATCACGAACCCAATGCAACTGATTTGGGTTCAAATGGACGTCGGATGAGTGAGATATCGCGATCTGTTTGAATTGTCAAACAGATAAAAAAAATGTGTTGACTGTACAGTCTGTACAGTTCGTATGGATGCTGACGTGGTAGAGGCCATACGATGATGTGGAACATCCATACACTAAGGTGGCAGTTGACATGGTAGATATTGGTTTGTAGATGTGGATGAATAGTCTGTTCACACGTGGCATATTTTGTCCAATGGTTTGGTGCCACATGGCTCAGTCGTGGGCTGCCACGTGGCACCCTGTTATTGGTTGGTTGTATAAAATTTATATGGAGTCCACTGGACTCGACCCCACGACCTCCACCTACATGCAAATTCTTTGCAAAGTCCACCAACCAATGTGCCATAACATGTTTCTTATTATATATATGGTTTAAAAAATATTTAAGTTTGAATTGTGTTCATTTCGGCGGGGGGTCGGGCTGGGGCTTAACCCCAGCCCGCAGTTATATTGGTAATACATATGACCAGTGGATTAAATGCACATGAATTCACATTTCAAATAGTTAAGCCACATTTATATTGTTATTGCATATGAACCAACCTTTATACAAATGCGCATGAGTTTAAATGGTTAACGCCCCATCCATCGACACTTGGCGCATAGCTATTTTCTTTGGGTCTCAGCCCTTTTATATACGCACAAGGTCATGTGGTGGCCCATGTGCCCACAGGCCTTGGTAGTTAAGGGCTAGTGCGTAACCATCCTATAGTTTGTACCGGTTGTGCGGTTGTGCCCAGTGCTGGGTTTTTCCACATTTATGCACATGGGGGCTAGGTTGAGGAGGCAAGGGTGCATTTTGGCGATCCAGAGACAACAAGTTTGAAGGGGAAATTCTAGGAAGCCTATCTTCTTCAATTTTTGGCCAAACGAGGTGCCGAAAAATCCCAACTAGGGGTTTTTGGACATTCTGAAGCCATTGGAGCCATCTATTTGGCATTTTGAGCATTGTAAAGAAAATATTTGAGCACTTTGAGCAAATAATACAAAAGATCCATTGGAAGCTAGACCAGGAGATGTAGCCCAAGAGAGGGGTGAACTCCTTTATCATTTGTTGTGTTATGTGTTTTCTATTCACTGTTTATTGCTGTTGTTTATATGCATCTTGAATGAGTAATTTGTATAAAAGTTGTGTTGCAAATTTTCATTTTAACACATGAATTAAATCTTGCAAATATTTTCAAGAATACAAGTCTTCTTCATTTTTAGATCAAGTTGGTATCAGAGCATAGGTTTTTGAAGACTTGATTATTTTCAAGTGTTTTGTTTTCCGATGCTCAAAAGGTTAAAACTCACAAGAGGAGAAGGTCAAATTGTAGAGCCAAGTGCTCATCCTTCAATAAGGAAGATTATATCATCACCTCAAGTTTAAAGGAGGCATTCACCAAGTATGGCTCATGAAGAGAGTTTTGAACATATTCCTATGGAAGATGAAGATCTCAGAAAGGGTTTCATGGAAATGAGATAAATGATGAAACTATTGATGGAAGAAAGGAATACAATGTTGCAAGGTGAAGGCTCCAACCCTTCAAAGCACAAGGGAGACAGTGGTGTTAAAATTACAAATAAACATGGAGGGAATGGTGCTTCTCCACCACCCTCACCTCCATCTTCTTCATCTTTATCTTCTACTAGTTCAAGACCTCTTTCAAATTATCCAAAAGGACATGGTAAAACTCCTTCACAAATTCATTTTTTAAAGCTTGATATTAAATTCGAATTGCCAATGTACAATGGAGAGGTAAATGCTGAGAAATTAGATAATTGGATTCGTCAGATTGAGGTATATTGTAGGATACAAAAAATTCAAGATGATGAAACTAAGATTCAGCTTGCTTCTTTAAGATTGGATAGTGAAACACTCATTTGGTGGGAAGCCAAGACNCAAATGGAAATGGAGGGAATGGTGCTTCTCCACCACCCTCACCTCCATCTTCCTCTTCTTCTACCAGTTCACAACCTCTTCCAAATTCTCCAAAGGGACATGGTTAAACTCCTCCACAAATTCCTTTGTTAAAGCTTGATATTAAATTTGAATTGCCAATGTACAATAGAGAGGTAAATGATGAGAAATTAGATAACTGGATTCGTCAGATTGAGGTATATTGTAGGATACAAAAAATTCAAGATGATGAAACTAAGATTCAGCTTGCTTCTTTAAGATTGGATAGTGAAACACTCATTTGGTGGGAAGCCAAGACTCAAGAGGACATGAAGAAACATGGTAAAATTTTAACCTCTTAGAATGATTTTATTGTTGCAATTAAATTTTTTTTTTACCCATTGGCATATATGCAAAAAGCTACCATGGATTGGCAAAATTTTAGACAAGCTAAAGG
>JASDQU010243411.1:52021-65423 GCA_032191745.1 Picea mariana | reverse complement strand
CATGCTATAAATATCAATGAAGTGGATATTGTTCTTACATATCCTTGTATGGTCTTATTGGGATGGTTAGTATTAATGTGAAAAATAAATTTATGAAGCTTTGGTACATGAAAAATAATCACAACTACAATATATCTCTCTTATTAAGCAACAAGGGCCCAAGGTGGCACATGAAGAAGTCATTGTAGGGAAACTGTTTGTAGTACTTATAGACACATCAAATGAAGAGTTCAAGGTTGAATAAAAAGAGGATCCCATAGGAGAACCTAAAAGAGAGCCCCGGGAAGGACATAAAAATGAAGAAGAATCTACAAAGAAACATATCAAAGGAATCATTCGGTGAAGAATCAAACAAAGAAGAACCAATAGCTAAGGTTGTTTCATATCACTAGCCACACCCACATGAGAAACAACATTCATCAAGTCAAGGTCGTGAGCATCAAAATACCTACTATGGACCTACATGGAACTAGAAGGATAGAGGTACATGGAGGAATACAAGTAATGAGTGGGGATATCATAATAATTCAATAATAGTATGGAACCAAAGGAGAACCAATGCTCAATATAGATGTTGCAAGGAAGAAGCTAAACCCGATGTCCAAATATCACCAGGATGGATATATTTGTAGTTTTTACTAGATGACTACATTGCTCAACATATCCTATTATATGGCTTACATTCATGTTTTAAGGATGAAACAAGTGAATGAAAATGGACTGTAATGTACCTAGGGAGGATAATAATGTATGGATAGTTACTTGGGGAGGATGATTATTGTAATGTGGCCATACTCATAGAATAAGGTCCACTAAGTTGTTTATGTGTGAAATCATCAATTAATGCAATGGGACAAGCTAGAGTAAATCACATCATCCAACGCATGCATGAAGTTGATTTGGACTACACAAAAGAGAGCGCACCTTTTTGAATCTGAATTTAATGAAAATAAATGTAATTAATGTATGGAGGCTAAGGCCATCCCCAAAAGATCCTTTCGGATTGTAATCTCTTTAATGTATAGATGTATTGTATATATCTCGAACTTGGCTCTGATCTATTTTGTAAATGCTCATTAATGTGACAGGAGAGCAGTAGGTAGGAAGGAGGGAAGGCTCGAGAAGCCCCTTCATGTATATAATTTATTTTTTTGTTCATTAGTTGTTGTTGTTGGAAAACCAATGAAGTTTCCGTTTCTATTGAGAGCTATTGAGCACTGTATAAGTTTGTTGAAGGAGCAGTGGAGAACTGCATGTATGTATGTATATGTTATCACTTGAATGAATAGAACAAAAAATCCTTGACCCAAATGTTTGGTGTTGCTGTTCCTATGTTTATCTGAATGAATGGTATGTTTCTTGTTCATTTAAATTCTTTGTTTATATTTTTCTTGTGCTTGTGAATGTATTTTGTGGTTAAATACATGAATCTATAGAGTTAGAATATATTTCAATTGTTTCTCTTCTGAGAGCTCATGCAAGGAGTGCACATTTGTCTTCAAGGAGTACGTTGACAGAGTTAAGTTTAACTCAGAGAAGCTTGGGAGAGATAACGTTGAATCTTTGATAGTAGCGTGCAGAGAAAGCATAGAGCCACGCAAAGAGTGCATAGGAAGAGTCGTTTCCAGAATCACTGTTCAGGAGAGAACAATCAAGTGTTGTAGAGTTCCAAGGCTGTAAGGTGTGCACCCAAGGTTCTGAAACCTTAGAGGAACAAGCTCAAGAGAGATAGTGATCTAAGCATTGAGGAGAAAATACTTAGAAATTTTTCTAAGTCCGAACGTCCAAAGTTCGAATAGAGTGCAAAGAGGGAAGGTGGATGTCTCATATACCTCTAGAATCTAAGCTCAAGAGAGATAGAAACCATAAGTGTCGAGGAAGGATACTTAGGAAATTCCTAAGTCCCAACATTTTGCAGCACAGGAGGAACGCACAAAGGGCATACAAAGGTTTCATATAGCTTGGAAAGTTAATCTAAGGAGGGGTAGTGGCCGTGATCCTTTGAAGGGAAGAGTTGGAGAATCGACGGTGAAGATCCCATGGGACATCACCAAGGAGTTGGTGACCATCAGATCTGAGACAGTTGTGCGAAGGATAACCATCAGGGTCCTTTAACACTTAGTGCATTCAAAAGTTTAAAGGAGTGAAAGGGAGCTAGGATAGCCGAAGTCCTGAAGGAGAGAAGCGATCGTGACCATTTTCTCCACAGTCGAGAGGTTTCAATAGATCTACGAGATTAAGAGGAAAGGCACTTTGGGGAAGGGATTGTCAAAAAGTGGAAGAACCTCGAAGCCTGAAGGCTGGCGTTCAACGTAACCATTGATCGTGGAAAGGACACGCATCAAAAGATCATTCTATTTGGAGGTAGAACACTCTAGGAGTAAGGGGAGAAGGGAGAGTAGACTAGAGTTCGTTTGAAGTCAGAGATGATGACTCATTCTGATCGTCGATTTAAGGGTGGACACATGGAGAAATTCTGGGAGTTCGGGGTTATATCGCTCTAGGAGCTTGGAAGAGAACATTGGTTGCCAAGAAACCCGAAGCCAAAACCTTAGTGCCTTTTGGGTTAAGTCCCAGGCCACAACCTAAGGTCGTATGAGGACAGGGGCCTAGTGGAGGAAGCTAGCGCCTGTCATTTAGATTTTTTTTAAAAGGAAAAAAAAGCACCAGGAAATCACCCTCGGGTCTCAAAGAACCTGCACAGAGAACTAAGGAGGGCCTGAGTAAACTAAAATTGGGGCTCACCAAGAGCCTAAGAGTCATTTCTACTTTGAAAGTGATCGATCCTTGACCGGAAGGTCGAGCATACCCTGGGAGAGGCAGGGGGTTTGCACCATATTGTAACAAGAATATCTTGTGGAGTGATGTTGATATCTTTTCTTGTCAAGGATAAGAGACAACCTCATAGGGCATTCTCATGGAATGTTATAGATAAACTCTTCATTTTTAAAGAGTTTGTGCTCCTCTTTTTCTCACTCAGATAAATAGTTATGCCAGAATTTATGGACAATGGTTTTATCATTGACCACACAGCTAATGCATGAGAGAGAAACATGAAAATAACAAATTGAAAGTAAATAACTTCAAATCATAATGAAAATAACAAAAAATTCTACTATTATACCATAACAATTTCCATATCATGGCAAGACAAAGAAATACATCTGAAGAAAAACAAATGGAACAAAGAGCATCATGGATGGTCCTTTTTATAGAACTTTAAATTATTTAGAAATATTCACAATCATAGGGATGGAAAGGAAACTCATTCTCGATATTTCATGCTTAAATAGAAGTCTAAAACCAAAAAAGTCATGAGCCCCAAGGTAAATCTCTATAAAATTTCAAAGAATACGTACAAATTCATTGTTCAATATCCAATAAAATGCGTGTAACAATAAACACTACACAATATTCATGATTTAAACGAGAAATAAGAAAACATGTTCACCCTAGTGGGCTGGGATGAAACTCTCGTAGACCATATATCAAGTAGAGGTAACCTGGAAGAAAAAAAGAAGTAGTCAAAAATTGGTCTTGCACACAGACAACAACATCCAAATGACAAGATTGGATGATTTTTAGACTGAGAAAGAAGAAAAGTGAGGGAAATGCTTCAGAAAATGCTTGTACTCACAAAAATGGAAGCAAGGAACAATCCCAGTGGTTTCTTTATGATTATTTAAATAAGGAGGAGCATGTCGACCAAAACTATCATAACCGTTTCTTTAATCCTCGAGATAAAGGTGTGTTAGCTATTGATTTTAATGTACCCTTTATCCATTCTTGAATATATTCATATAATGGTGCTACGATTGTATCTCGTTTTTACTTTACTCTAGAATATCACATGTGGTGCTTAATTGTCGAAGAGTATATACTCTCCCAATCTAGCCAACCTGTATTTTCCTTAACCTAATCTTAGAAGGAAGGTCTTGATTTCAACTTATAAGATCATATGTATTGGATATTCTTTCCATAGATGTGCTTACTGCATTCTTATAAAAATGCTCATTGTTATGAAGATCCTTTTGTAGATACTCACTAAGAGGGTGAATCCTTCCAGTTATGACACCCGCTTTGACAACAATTTACCAAGCTTCCAAAATAATTCCAAGTATTTTATCAATGTTTTCAACCACCCATCTTCTGATACCTATCAACAGTTTTGTAGCTCTAGTGATTTTGGATTTCAATCCAACCATTTATTTAGGGGATTATTTTGGGACTATCATAGATAATGGCTATGCAAATAATGGCTTTGGGCCAAGGGAAAATTCAAGTTCCCTTACCCTCTTTTTCAATCTCTCATTCTCTACCTCCTGCTCTATTATTGAGTGAGATAACACCTCACCTGTATCCTAATAAAACTTGATAACCATTGAAGGATTCAAGCCCTTGTATTCAATTTCAAAGGTCTATTTTCATGTCACCTTTTTATCCTTCATATTAACTTTTTTGATATGGATCTTCTTGGACTATTTTTCATACTTGGTGTGATGAAGAGTCACAATGTCTTCCTAAAAAATTGTTGGCCTATCCTGGGCCAATTCCTCTGATATCAACTTACTCTCTCATATTTGTACTACAATGCATGCAAACATGTTATTTAATTCATCAACTTCCATGTAAGTTGTGTTCAATTCTAAACCATGAGGTTCTAGAGAAACACCTCTATCTGTGTTCCTTTTTATTTTGGGAACAAGAATAATAACATGTGTTTCCTCCGATCGATATTGAGGGGGGTCCCTACCATTTCCATCACCCACACATCCTTCATTACTCTCTCTTTCACCAACATTAATCTCCTGACTCTTGTGGCTTAAAGAAGGGATCTTATGGTGGTGATGAGCCATGCCACCCTCGACAATGGCTATGTATTTTCCTCATTTTCTATGTTGTGACTGCTTGTTTTCTTCTAGACGAGAGATATTTATTGCACCAACATTTAAACTTACCCTTATATGTGCATATTCATGGGTGACTTGTTTCTTCTTTTTGGGAGTGATTTTGATCAGGGTATTTATCACTTTGGCCTTGACATGAGAGTCCTCATTTTCATCGCTTCCTTCTGTAACCTCTTAGACCCTATTAAAAAATGAGGAATAACTAATTAATACCATATGAGACATGAAAACACCTTTTGGATCAAAGCCACTATGATCTTATGATTCTTTCATATTTAAGGACTCAAAGAATTCTACCATCTCAGTTATAATTGATGAAATTTTGACTATAATATCGACAATATTCAAGGGCATGGGAATAAATTTCTACTTTATCTTCTTATCAAAGAACAAGGACCATGTCCTCTACTATCTATGCATCTCATAGACCAAAAATATATCACACACAAACCATGGAAGAAGTATTGAGCTTCCATTTAAATCCAAAGAGCATTATGTATGTGAAATTATCTTCAAATACACACACTCCTTTCCCTTTGAGAAAATCCACAGCTTCTTCTATCACCTTGGTTGATTTAGTCCCTATGAGCATGCTTTTTCTCTCCTTGACAAATGAATCTTGGATTTGGTAAAAATAAAATGGAGCCTTGTGCTTTCATAGTGTGGGATACCAAAATTGAGAGGGATATTCTTCAAAATTGACATTACCTATTGGGGGCATGCCCTCAAATGTATTACATAAAACCAAAGAAAGAACCAAAAAAGAGTCATGTAAAACCTCTTAGTTTGAATGAAACTAGACAATTGGTGGGAAATCTCATTTAATATGACCTAGGCCCAATCGAATATGGAACCTATATTTACTAAGTAATGGAGTACATATTGAACATACCTATGAACATATGCTATTAAGTCTAGACCCACTGGTCATGCGAAAATCCAGGCAGATTCTTTAAATAGATGAGATAACATGCATGTGTTGATTTCACTAATGTTCAAGGATCCCACTAGGGGATAGACAAGGAATTCCTAGAAAAATCTCATGCCACCACCTTGAGCATCCAAGAAGGAATCCACTTTAGGAATATTTAGGACCTTGTCTAGTGTCAGGAGATGTAACCTCCTTTTGAAAGTATTTGGTATTAAAGAGACAAATGTTCTTCCACTTTCCTTAACCTGAATGCATCGATGCTTTGAATTGAATCTCTTAGCGCACTAGGTGATCATTTCTTTGAAATTGAATTCCTAAGGAACATATTCATATTTCACTATCTTTTATGTCTAGACTTTGTTTCTGAGATTGTTCTCCATGTACACCTCAAAATACCACTTATACGCTGTAGACCGATGGAAATGCCTACTTTCATGAGTCAGTGAATTCATTGTGTCTCCATAGAATGGTTTTCTCTTCTTTTTGTTCACCATATTTTTTCACTTCCAATGCACTCCAGTAAGTGTGAGGATTACATGTATAACTTTGATTTCCTATTTGATAGGTACCCCTTAATCACAAATTAGGGGTCAATTCACTGTTCAAATTTTCCCTTTCATACATTTGGTGCATGTTGTTCATTAAATGGTAACAACCATTTGTGTACATGAGGATTGGTGTAAATGTGTGAGAATTAATCCTCATTAATTAACAACAATTGTTCTCTTCATGTGGGAGATGTGCAGTGCATATGATGAGATTACCTTAGGAAAACCAATTGTATCTTACATGGAAAGTGGGTGTTGGATTGCATGGCATGCAGGTGTGGGAATCAAGAGTATTATGTGGAATGTGGGTTGTGGGAAGAAGGATGATGCGAGGAGGAGGGGGGGGCATCAAGGTCATCCTTCCACATGGGCCACCTAGGAAACTGGAGAAAAGTCAAAGTATGTAATGCATGTTACGTGAATGCAGGGTTGTGAGTATGTAGGTTGCAAGGATGTTGCAAACTTTGTGAGGATTTCACCCCCTCATCTTCATGATATACTTAAGTGGGAGGCCATATGTGAGATACAGGTATTGGGATCTTTTGAAAGGTATGTTAATGCACACCCCCCCCCCCCCAAAAAAAAAATTTCACATTACTAAGGTGTTAGGAGAAAAGGGGACTCATAAAATAAAAACCATACATAGTTAAAAAAAGGAATTTTGATCAACATTTGGCTCCAATTGTGGGACAATAACCCCTTGTGGGTTAATGAGAATCTAGAAATCCTAAATCATTGGAAAATGGAGTCAACGAAAAAAAAAATCAATATGGGAAGTGGAAATACTTGCTAGGAAAGAAAAATAAAGAAACAAAGGAAATACAATATGAACAATGGTGAGAATGTGTTACAAAGGCCTTAAAGGTTAATAAGTTTTTCATGGAAAAAAAGTTTGAGATGTCTCCCATTTACGAGAAACTTCTCAAGAATTCCATTCATTCCCTTGAGAATATAAGAGTTGAATCCACACACTTTCTCGATATGGTAGGGACCTATCCACAGGGCATCAAATTTAGAATGCAATGATGTTTGTTTTATCCTTATTTCGTAATAAGACCAATTTCCCCTTATGGAAACCCTTCATTGTGGAACTTTGGTCAAAATATATTTTCATTATCTCTTTCCTTTTTTGGATATCCAATGTGTCTTGTGCTCTATGTTCTTGTAATTGCATCAAATGGGAATATTTTGCTTGTAAAGGAGTGACTCCATCTTCATCCTCTATTCAAAAACTATTTCCAATGTGTACAATTCCAAATGCATAGGGAGCTTGACATCCTTTCCATATACCAAAGAATATGGGGAATGCCTAATGATGTTCTTTGGATTGATTATGCTAGCACATAGAGAATTGTTCAACTTCTTATGCTAATTCCTCCGGTTTGCTGGTATTGTATTTTTGACAATCTGGATCAACGACTTGTTGGTTGATTCAACTAGACCATTACCTTGAGGGTAATATATCAATGATTTTACCATTAATATGCCAAATATTCCACAAAAGGTAGTGAATTTTTAACCCACAAAAATATATCCATTGTTAGTGATGAGATTTTCAGGGATACCAAACTTGGACAAGATATTTTCCTCCATAAATTGAATAAGTTGTGAATAAACTACCTTCAATGCAACAACTTATGGCCATTTGGTAAAATAATCTGTCACCATTAATATATATGCATGGCCTATCTAGATTTTGGATTTATGAGGTCAACAAAATCCAATTCCCATTGCGTAAAAGGGCTCTCTACTGAAATAGTTTTCAGTGGCATATCAACCCTCCTCATTCCCATGAAAAAATTATGGCAAGGGATAACTTTTCTGATGAATTCATACGTGTCCTTAAACAAATTGGGCCATTAAAATATTTCTTTGATGATTATGTGGGTAGTCACCAAAGGAGAAAAATTCCCACCACAAAACCATTCATGCATTTCTCTTAATGTTTTTTTCCATCGTTGGAGGGTCCAAATATCTCAACAACATTCCATCAAAATTTGTGTTGAATAAGGTGTAAAAAACCAACACATAATGATTATTTTTCATCTTTAGAGATCTTCGTTCCTTTATAGACACCCCAATTGGAAATTGTCTAGACTTAAGGTAAAAAATAATATCCTTATACTAGTCTGTTCTAACGATGGATGAATCTTATGTGTGGGGAGGATCAATGATTATAGCTTCAATACCCCTAATCAAATTACACAGGCCTTGTCCCCTTATTTCCTTCAAAGTATTGATTTAGATGTCATATTCTTGTAGATTTCCCAACCAATTATCCATCTTCCCTCTCTTCATTGTTGGCTCAACATCATCTTAATAGGTGGATATGGCACATAAGTAATGACATGCGTGGAAAGTATATATGTTCTAAAATGAGAGACAACTTTGACTAGTGAAAAAGTTTATTTTTCCATAGGTGAGTATTTTAAATGATATCTTTGTAGGCATCCACTCATGAACGAGATCAAAAGCTCTTCTCCCTTGGGATTTTTTTTGAGTCACAATGGAAACAAATGTGTCTTCTGCAACAAACATATATAAGATAAGAACAATATCAAGGTTTGGGATGAACACGATTGGGGAAGTAGTAATTTTTGAATTTAAGTTCAAAAAATCATTCTATGCCTCATGTTTCCATTCAAAAACTTGATCCTTCTTAAGTAATTTATTAATTGGCTTCACAATCGAGGCATAGTCTGGAATGAATGTTTGAACAAAATTGATATTTCCCAAAAAGGATTGCACTGCCTTCTAACTTGTGGGTGGCTTGGATTCACCCTGGATCTATATATATCCCTTATTTACTCACAATATGGCCTAATAAATTGCCTTCTGAAATCACAAACATGTACTTCTTAGGGTTTAGAGATATCCCATATAACCCACATATTTGGAAGACTTCTTTGAGGTGTTTCAAAATTAGTTCCCTCAGTTTCAAATATACTATTAAATCATCTTGTTAATCTTCCATTGTCTTCCCAATCATATCACTGAAGGCATGATCCATGGCTCTCTGGAATGTGGCACCTGCATTCATCAACTCAAAAGGCATCCTAACATAAGCATAAGTTCACCATTGTATTGTGAAAGTTTTCTTATGTTGCTATGAACACTTGGTTATATCCTAAAAAACCATCCAACATTGACATCAAGGAAAAACCTGTTATTTGTTAGGAAAAAGACTCATAATGGATCTCAAACCCGATAGTGGTTAGGTAAAAGACTAGAGAGATCCACCTCTGCGTGGATTTTAGAGATATCAACTGAATATCCTTGAAGGACATTTTCCAAAATCCTATGAATTGAGGGTTGTCTTTACTTTCCATATCTATGTATTCATTGTTCAAGATAACATAGTTTCCAAGGTTAGAATCAATGTAATTATCCATTGCTTCAACTCCTTTTTTTTTGAAAGGAACATGGCTCCTTTGCTTGCGAGGTACCTTGGTGAGTCCCCCTTCTTTGTTCGGGAGCATTATGCAACTTCCATAATTCATCTCATATAATTATAGTGGAAAGCACCATTTTCTTCCAAGGACAACACTGTATGTTGTGGGTAAGTCAACCACTATGATGGTAAAAATGGTTTTGATATGTGGCTTGGAGATAATCCATGCAAAAAATTCCTTGAGTTCTCCATATGTAGGAACCTTTATGGAATCAATTTCATAAATAATTTCACCAACCTCATAATATTTGGTACATTCTAAACCCACATCCTCCATTATATAGACTAACATGATATTATCCGTAGCATTGCTATCAACCATACAATTATGCAATATCAAATCATGGTTTTCCAACAAAATAAAAAATGGAGAAACTCTACTCCTTGATCTCATAAATGAAGGGTTATAATGTTGCTGAGTATTAACGAAAACTACATCCATCGCGGTGCCCTGGTGATCCCCATTTCCTAAGAAATTGAGAATATTCTCCTTCTGTTGGGGTATATTAACCACCTCAAAAAATGGAAGGGTGATCTATTTCCTGGTCAAATTGTCAACAATGTTATAGGCCATACATGAAGTCTTCCTTTCTTTAATCCTTCCTTGCACTCCGATAGCTGCAATTCTTGGAATTGTTGGTTGAGAAGTAGTTCTTGATGTAGGAGGGGGTGTTAGGATGCTTCTAAGAGCTTTGGATTTGTCCATTTGGGGCAGATTGTGATTTTTTGAATTGAACTTATTCAATTGTGACCTTTTTTGGAACACATTCTCTTGGTGATGCTTCTCTGTATCCAAGTATTCCTTCTCTTCCTCTAGATCCCCTTCTATGAATGCTAGTGTTGTTTTCCATTTCCATGGATTACAAGACTCGTGGGGGTGCTTCATCACTAGCATCTTGGTGTTCTATGAATTCACTAAAACCTTCAAGCAATTCATCATAACATTCCTCCATCATGACTGCATTGGGGTTGGGAATTCAAGGGGGCCTAGGTCTGGGAATGAGATAATCAATCTTCTTCTCTCTATATTCCCTTTATCTGAAACCATGTGTAGGTATCCCAATGTTATGATGTTGTTATATAGGTATTAGTTCTTCATTCCTTCTTAACCGAATTATTTCATTTTTCATTTGTCTGATTGTTTTATTCAGTTGGGAAATTTCTGCATCTTATTTAGTGAGCATGCCATCTCTAGTCTATGGAATATTCCAAACATTTGAAGGTTTTCCCTAAAAAACATCTCCCAATGCCTCGATATTTTATGGGTTGGGATGATGAAGTTGAGCCTTGATTCGATAAAGTAATAGTTTCCATTTATTGTTGCACTCATCCCATTATAATATCTAGATTGACATTGCTTTCTAACATGTCCTCTTCCATTTCTTGTGCCTTTTTCATTGCCTCTTATAGGATATCGATCAGTGCCGATATGATTAAATATTTGAGATTAGCAGGAATACCATTCTTATAGCATCCAAGTATGACTGGATCATTGCACACTATTCTTTAGGGATCCTTTGAAAAGTCCTAGAAAAATGAATATTAAATTCTACGATATCTTCATTTTTTTTTCAAATGGATTTGGGTGAATTGAGTAAGGAGAGTGTGTTATTCCACATGCTCAACATACCTAATAATAAACACATATTCAATATCACCAAATCAAGTGATAGAAGCTGCAGGGAGTAACAGATATCGATCGTATAGATGAACTATCAATGTTTGGATGAAAACCCTGACCATGACAACATCATGTACCACAAGATGGCTATCACAAATTGTCAAGAACTAGTCTAGGTTCTTTTATGGACTCATGATGTTGTCACCATTAAAAACAAGCAATATATGTGCATGGATATTTGGTACATGATGTTGATCTCCTTCTAAAGCCAATGGGATCATTCTTATGCTTCATCTTTAATTCCTTTGTCTTTCATCATTCTATCTTTCATTATTTTACCTTTCATTATTGGGTTCTTTGTGATCCCCGATCTCATTGTGTTTGATCCTTGAAGAAATATGAGGTGGAAATAAGATGAAGGGGGGTAAAACAAGATTGAATTTGTTGAAATTTTAGATTAGATCTCTTTCGCTTGTTCTAGGATTTTGTTTCTACTTATAGTCAATGGTCCTTTGAAAAATATCATGGTGGCCAGTTTATAGGATCTTTACCGTTTTACTGGAGTCACCTTTCTTCTTGTGTTGGTTCTTCTTGCTAGGCCAAAATTTCCAAGACTGTACCAATTTGAACGAATTCTTTCTATTTGTAGAACCAATTTGTACAACTAGTTCAACACACTCCTTTGATCGTCCAAACCGATCAGAACATGGGGTTGAATTGGACTTTGGTGAGCTATTCAAAAATAGAATAACTAGAGGGGTTTTCTAGTTTGTGAATATTCAATGTCAGTTAAGAGAGACATTTCGTTTGTTGTCCCTAGTATGGTCACCAAAAATGTTGATATCTTTTCCTATCAAGGACAAGAGACAAGCTCATAGGGCATTCTCATGGAATGTTAGAGATACCCTCTTCATTTTTAAAGAGGTGGTGCCCCTCTTTTTCTCACTTAGATAAATAGTTATGTCAAAATTTATGGAAAATGGTTTTATCATTAATCACATAGCTAATTCCTAGGAGCAGAATAGGAAAATAACAGATTGAAAGGAAATAATTTCAAATAATAAAGAAAATAACAACAATTTCTACTATTACTCCATAACCATTTCCATGTCATGGAAAGATAAAGCAATGCATCTGAAGAAAAAAAAAATGGAACAAAGAGTAGCATGGATACTCCTTTCTAGAGAAATTTAAATGATTTAGCAACATTCATAATCATAGGGATGTAAAGGAAACTCATTCTCAATATTTCATGCTTAAATAGAAGTCTGAAACCACACAAGTCATAAGCCCCAGGGTAGCTCTCTATGTAATTTCAAAGAATAAGTATAAATTCATTGTTCAATATCAAATAAAATGTGTACAACAATAACACTACACAATATTCATGATATTCAAATGAGAAATAAGAAAATGTGTTTTCCCTAGTGGGATGGGATGGGACTCCCGTGGACCATATATAAAGAGAGGTAACCTAGAAGACAAGAACAAGTAATCATAAATTGGTTTTGAACACAAACAACAACATTCAAATGACAAGACTGGATGATTTATAGATTGAGAAAGAATAAAAGCGAGGGAAATGCTTCAGACAATGCTTGTACTCACAAAAATGGAAGCATGGAAAGGTTCGAATGACTTATTTCTAATTCTTTAAATAAGGAGGAGCACGTCGACCGACACTGTCATAAACATTTATTTAATCCTCAAGATTACGATGGGTTAGCTATTTCTTCTAAATCATATTAAGCCATTCTTGAATTTATTCACATAACAATGCTACTATTATATCTTGTTTCACCCTAATTCCTAACAACTCATTGCCAATGCTCTTCAATGTGTCTCATTGTTGTTGCGCTATGGATGATTGATCTTCATTCTCATTCATGAAATTGACCAACCATCATTATATTTCTTCTTTTGGAAAGTTTGTGAGGTCATCAA
>JASDQU010243411.1:34232-49140 GCA_032191745.1 Picea mariana | reverse complement strand
GAAAAGGGGACTCATAAAATAAAAACCATACATAGTTAAAAGAAGGAAATTTGATCAACATTTGGCTCCAATTGTGGGACAGTAACCCCTTGTGCGTTACTGAGAATCTAGAAATCCTAAATCATTGGAAAATGGAGTCAACGAAAAAAAAAATCAATATGGGAAGTGGAAATACTTGCTAGGAAAGAAAAATAAAGAAACAAAGGAAATACAATATGAACAATGGTGAGAATGTGTTACAAAGGCCTTACAGGTTAATAAGTTTTTCATGGAATTTTTTTTGGAGATGTCTCCCATTTGCGAGAAACTTCTTGAGAATTCCATTCATTCCCTTGATAATATAAGAGTTGAATCCACACACTTTCTCGATATGGTAGGGACCTATCTACAGGGCATCAAATTTAGAATGCAATGATGTTTTTTTTATCCTTATTCCATAATAAGACCAATTTCCCCTTATGGAAACCCTTCATCGTGGAACTTTGGTCAAAATATATTTTGATTACCCCTTTCCTTTTTTGGATATCCAATGTGTCTTGTGCTCTATGTTCTTGTAATTACATCAAATGGGAATACTGTGCTTGTAAAGGAGTGAGTCCATCTTCATCCTCTATTCAAAAACTATTTCCAATGTGTACAATTCCAAATGCATAGGGAGCTTGACATCCTTTCCATATACCAAAGAATATGGGGAATGCCTAATGATGTTCTTTGGAGTGATTATGCTAGCACAGAGAGAATTGTTCAACTTCTTATGCTAATTCCTCTGGTTTGCTGGTATTGTATTTTTGACAATTTGGATTAACGACTTGTTGGTTGATTCAACTAGACCATTACCTTGAGGGTAATATTTCAATGATTTTCCCATTAATATGCCAAATATTCCACAAAAGGTAGTGAATTTTTAACCCACAAAAATATATCCATTGTTAGTGATGAGATTTTCAGGGATACCAAACTTGGACAAGATATTTTCTTCCATAAATTGAATAAGTTGTGAATAAACTACCTTCAATGCAACAACTTATGGCCATTTGGTAAAATAATCTGTCACCATTAATATATATGCATGGCCTATTTGGATTTTGGATTTATGAGGTCAATAAAATCCAATTCCCATTGCGTAAAAGGGCTCTCTACTGAAATAGTTTTCAGTGGCATATCAAACCTCCTCATTCCCATGAAAAAATTATGGCAAGGGATAACTTTTCTGATGAATTCATACATGTCCTTAAACAAACTGGGCCATTAAAATATTTCTTTGATGATTATGTGGATAGTCACCAAAGGATAAAAATTCCCACCACAAAACCATTCATGCATTTCTCTTAATGTTTTTTTCCATCATTGGAGGGTCCAAATATCTCAACAACATTCCATCAAAATTTGTGTTGAATAAGGTGTAAAAAACCAACACATAATGATTAGTTTTCATCTTTAGAGATCTTCGTTCCTTTATAGACATCCCAACTGGAAATTGTCTAGACTTAAGGTAAAAATTAATATCCTTATACTAGTATGTTCTAACGATGGATGAATCTTGTGTGTGGGGAGGATCAATGATTATAGCTTCAATACCCCTAATCAAATTACACGGGCCTTGTCCCCTTATTTCCTTCAAAGTATTGATTTAGATGTCATATTCTTGTAGATTTCCCAACCAATTACCCATCTTCCCTCTCTTCATTGTTGGCTCAACATCATCTTAACAGGTGGATATGGCACATAAGCAATGACATGCGTGGAAAGTATATATGTTCTAAAATGAGAGACAACTTTGACTAGTGAAAAAGTTTATTTTTCCATAGGTGAGTATTTTAAATGATATCTTTGTAGGCATCCACTCATGAATGAGATCAAAAGCTCTTCTCCCTTGGGATTTTTTTTTAGTCACAATGGCAACAATTGTGTCTTAAGCAAAAAACATATATAAGATAAGAACAATATCAAGGTCTGGGATGAACAAGATTGGGGAAGTAGTAATTTTTGACTTTAAGTTCACAAAATCATTCTATGTCTCATGTTTCCATTCAAAAACTTGATTCTTCTTAAGTAATTTATTAATTGGCTTCACAATCAAGGCATAGTCTGGAATGAATGTTTGAACAAAATTGATCTTTCCTAAAAAGGATTGCATTGCCTTCTAACTTGTGGGTGGCTTGGATTCACCCTGGATCTATATATATCCCTTCTTTACTCATAATATGTCCCAATAAATTGTCTTCTGAAATCACAAACATGTACTTCTTAGGGTTTAGAGATATCCCATATAACCCACATATTTGGAAGACTTCTTTGAGGTGTTTCAAAATTAGTTCCCTTAGTTTCAAATATACTATTAAATCATCCTGTTAATCTTCCATTGTCTTCCCAATCATATCACTGAAGGCATGATCCATGGCTCTCTGGAATGTGGTGCATGCATTCATTAGCTCAAAAGGCATCCTAACATAAGCATAAGTTCACCATGGTATTGTGAAAGTTTTCTTATGTCGCTATGAACACTTGGTTATATCCTAAAAAACCATCCAACATTGACATCAAGGAAAAACCTGTTATTTGTTAGGAAAAAGACTCAGAATGGATCTCAAACCTGATAGTGGTTAGGTAAAAGACCAGAGAGATCCACCTCTGTGTGGATTTTAGAGATATCAACTGAACATCCTTGAAGGACATTTTCCAAAATACCATGAATTGAGGGTTGTCTTTACTTTCCATATCTATGTATTCATTGTTCAAGATAACATAGTTTCCAAGGTTAGAATCAATGTAATTATCCATTTCTTTAACTCCTTTTTTTTTGAAAGGAACATGGCTCCTTTGCTTGCGAGGTACCTTGGTGAGTCCCCCTTCTTTGTTCGGGAGCATCATGCAACTTCCATAATTCATCTCATATAATTCTAGTGGAAAGCACCATTCTCTTCCAAGGACAACACTGTATGTTGTGGGTAAGTCAACCACTATGATGGTAAAAATGGTTTTGATATGTGGCTTGGAGATAATCCATGCAAAAAAGTCCTTGATTTCTCCATATGCAGGAACCTTTATGGAATCAATTGCATAAATAATTTCACCAACCTCATAATATTTGGTACATTCTAAACCCACATCCTCCATTATATAGACTGACATGATATTATCCGTAGCATTACTATCAACCATACAATTATGCAATATCAAATCATGGTTTTCCAACAAAATAAAAAATGGAGGAACTCTACTCCTTGATCTCATAAATGGAGGGTTATAATGTTGCTGAGTATTAACAAAAACTACATCCATCGCAGTGCCCTGGTGATCCCCATTTCCCAAGAAATTGAGAAGATTCTCCTTCTGTTGGGGTATATTAACCACCTCAAAAAATGGAAGGGTGATCTATTTCCTGGTCAAATTGTCAACAATGTTATAGGCCATACATGAAGTCTTCCTTTCTTCGATCCTTCCTTGCACTTTGATAGCTGCAGTTCTAGGAATTGTTGGTTGAGAAGTAGTTCTTGATGTAGGAGGGGATGTTGGGATGCTTCTAAGAGCTTTGGATTTGTCCATTTGGGGAATATTGGGATTTTTTGAATTGAACCTATTCAATTGTGACCTTGTTTGGAATACATTCTCTTGGTGATGCTTCTATGTATCCAAGTATTCCTTCTCTTTCTCTAGATCCCCTTCTATGAATTCTAGTGTTGTTGTCCATTTCCATGGATTGCAAGACTCGTGGGGGTGCTTCATCACTAGCATATTGGTGTTCTATGAATTCACTAAAACCTTCAAGCAATTCATCATAACATTCCTCCATCATGACCGCATTGGGGTTGGGAATTCGAGGGGGCCTAGGTCCGGGAATGAGATCATCAATCTTCTTCTCTCTATATTCCCTTTATCTGAAGCCATGTGTAGGTATCCCAATGTTCTGATGTTGTTATATAGGTATTAGTTCCTCATTCCTTCTTAACCAAATTATTTCATTTTGCATTTGTCTAATTGTTTTATTTGGTTGGGAAATTTCCGCATCTTATTTAGTGAGCATGACATCTCTAGTCTATGGAATATTCCAAACATTTGAAGGTTTTCCCTAAAAAACATCTCCCAATGCCTCTATCTTTTGTGGGTTGGGATGATGAAGTTGAGCCTTGATTCGATAAAGTAATAGTTTCCATTTATCATTGCACTCGTCCCATTATAATATTTGTATTGACATTGCTTTCTAACATGTCCTTTTCCATTTCTTGTGCCTTTTTCATTGCCTCTTATAGGGTATCTATTAGTGCCGATATGATTATATATTTGACATTAGCAGGAATAAAATTCTTATAGAATCCAAGTATGACTGGATCATTTCACACTGTTCTTTAGGGATCCTTTGAAAAGTCCTAGAAAAATGAATATTAAATTCTACGATATCTTCATTTTTTTTCCAAATGGATTTGGGTGAATTGAGTAAGGAGAGTGTGTTATTCCACATGCTCAACATACCTAATAATAAACACAGATTCAATATCACCAAATCAAGTGATAGAAGCTGCAGGGAGTAACATATATCGATCGTATAGATGAGCTATCAATGTTTGGATGAAAACCCTAACCATGACAACATCATGTACCACAAGATGACTATCAAAAATTGTCAAGAACTAGTCTAGGTTCTTTTATGGACTCATGATGTTGTCACCATTAAAAACAAGCAATATATGTGCATGGATATTTGGTACAAGATGTTTCTCTCCTTCTAAAGCCAATGGGATCATTCTTATGCTTCATCTTTAATTCCTTTGTCTTTCATCATTCTATCTTTCATTATTTTACCTTTCATTATTGGGTTCTTTGTGATCCCTGATCTCATTGTGTTTCATCCTTGAAGAAATATGAGGTGGAAATAAGATGAAGGGGGGTAAAACAAGATTGAAGTTGTTGAAATTTTAGATTAGAGCTCTTTCGCTTGTTCTAGGATTTTGTTTCTACTTATAGTCAATGGTCCTTTGAAAAATATCGTGGTGGCCAGTTTATAGGATCTTTACCATTTTACTGGAGTCACCTTTGTTCTTGTGTTGGTTCTTCTTGCTAGGCCAAAATTTCCAAGACTGTACCAATTTGAACGAATTCTTTCTATTTGTAGAACCAATTTGTACAACTAGTTCAACACACTCCTTTGATTGTCCAAACCAATCAGATCATGGGGTTGAATTGGACTTCAGTGAGTTATTAAAAAATAGAATAACCAGAGGGGTTTTCTAGTTTGTGAATATTCAATGTCAGTTAAGAGAGACATTTCATCTGTTGTCCTTAGTATGATCACCAAAAATGTGATCTCTTTTCCTATCAAGGACAAGGGACAAGCTCATAGGGCATTCTCATGGAATCTTAGAGATACCCTCTTCATTTTTAAAGAGGTGGTGCACCTCTTTTTCTCACTTAGATAAATAGTTATGTCAAAATTTATGGAAAATGGTTTTATCATTAATCACACAACTAATTCCTAGGAGCGGAAGAAGAAAATAACAGATTGAAAGGAAATAACTTCAAATAATAAAGAAAATAACAACAATTTCTACTATTACACCATAACCATTTCCATGTCATGGAAAGATAAAGCAATGCATCTAAAGAAAAAAAAATGGAACAAAGAGTAGCATGGATACTCCTTTCTAGAGAAATTTAAATGATTTAACAACATTCATAATCATAGGGATGTAAAGAAAACTCATTCTCAATATTTCATGCTTAAATAGAAGTCTGAAACCATAAAAGTCATAAGCCCCAGGGTAGCTCTCTATGTAATTTCAAAGAATAAGTATAAATTCATTGTTCAATATCCAATAAAATGTGTGCAACAATAACACTACACAATATTCATGATATTCAAATGAGAAATAAGAAAATGTGTTTTCCCTAGTGGGATGGGATGGGACTCCCGTGGACCATATATAAAGAGAGGTAACCTAGAAGACAAGAACAAGTAATCATAAATTGGTTTTGAACACAAACAACAACATTCAAATGACAAGACTGGATGATTTACAGATTGAGAAAGAATAAAAGTGAGGGAAATGCTTCAGACAATGCTTGTACTCACAAAAATGGAAGCATGGAAAGGTTCCAATGACTTATTTCTAATTCTTTAAATAAGGAGGAGCACGTCGACTGACACTGTCATAACCATTTATTTAATCCTCAAGATTACGATGGGTTAGCTATTTCTTCTAAATCATATTCAACCATTCTTGAATTTATTTGCATAACAATGCTACTATTATATCTTGTTTCACCCTAATTCCTAACAACTCATTGCCAATGCTCTTCAATGTGTCTCATTGTTGTTGCRCTATGGATGATTGATCTTCATTCTCATTCATGAAAYTGACCAACCATCATTATATTTCTTCTTTTGGAAAGTTTGTGAGGTCATCAAATTYAGTTCCCCAMGTGACCCTTAGTACACTTAGTTCTACTTCCACTAGATCCTTGTTTAACAACATTGATTCCTTTATCAAAAGCAAACCTTCTAATTCCTTTATAATATCAAGATCTTTTAAAAACAATGCACTCTTCTTTTTCTCCAGAGAATCACATGTGGTACCCAATTGCCAGAGAGTATCTACTCTCCCAAGCCAACCATATCTTCTGATACCCATATGTAGTTTTGCATCTATGGTGAATTTGGAGTTCAATCCAACCATTTATACAGGGAATTCTTCCAGGACTATCATAGGTAATGGATGTGAGAGTAATGGATTTGGGATAAGGGAAACTTCAAGTTCCCTTACCCTCTTTTTCAATCTTTCATTCTCTACCTCATGCTCTATTATTGAGTGAGATAATGCCTCACCCATAGCTTGATGAAAATTGAGAACCCTTGAAGGCTTCAAGTCCCTGACTTCAATTTTAGATCTCCATTTTCTAGTAACCTTTTTATCCTTCATATTAAATCTTTTGATATGGAGCTTCTTAAATTGTTTGTCATACTTGGTGTAATGAAGAGTCACATATTCTTTATAAAAAATAGTTAGCCCTTCAGGGGCCAACTCCTCTGCTATAAACTTGCTCTTTTCTATTTGTATTATAGCCCATTCAAAAATGTTATTTACTTCATCAACTCCCATGTTATTTGTGTTCAATTCTAAACTATCGAGACCTGGAGAAACACCTCCATATGGGTTCCTTTTTCTTTTGGGAATAGGAGTAACAAAATGTGTTTCCTCCAATTGATATCGAGGGGGTCCCCACCATATCCATCACCTACACATCCCTCATTAATATGTCTTTCACCAACATTAATATCTTGAATCTTGAGGCTTGAAGAGGGGCTCTTATGGGGGTGATGAACCACACCACCCTCGACATTAGCTATGGATTTTCCCATTGTCTATGTTGTGACTGCTTGTGTTCTTCCTGAGGAGAGATCTCTATTGGAACAACATTTTAACTTTCCCTTGTACGTTTATCGTCATGAGAAACTTGTTTCTTATTTTTGGGATTAAGATTTCTCAGGGTAGTTATCACCTTGATCCTGACATGGGAGTCCTCATTGTCATTGCCTCCTTCTGTAACCTATTTCACCCTATTAAAAATCGAGGCATAATTTATTGATACCATATGAGTCATGAAAATACCTTTTGGATCAAATCCACTGTGATATTTTGTTTCTTTCATATTAAGGACTCAAAGAATCCTATCATCTCAGTCAAACTTGATGAAATTTTGGCTGTAATATCGAAAATATTGAAAGGAATGGGAATACATTGCCACTTTCTCTTCTTATCAAAGAAAAAGGACCACATCCCGTACTGTCTACATAGTTCATACACCAAAAATATGTCACACACAAACCATGGAAGAAGTAGTGGATTCCCTTCGAAGCCAAAGAGCCTCATGTATGTGAACTTCTCTTCAAATACACACTCCTTCCCCCCTGAGAAAATAATGGGCGCTTTTTTCACCCTAGATGGTTCAATCCATGTGAGCATGCATCTGCAATCATTGATGAAGTAATATTGGATTTGGTAAAAATAAAAATGGATCCATGTGCTTCCATAGTGTGGGATACAAAAATTGCCCCTTGGAGAATGCCTTCAAATGTATTACAGTAAACCAGAGCAAGAACCAAGTAAGAGGTCATGTATAACCTCTTAGTTTGAATGAAACTAGACAATTGGTGGGAAATATTGTTTGAGATAACCTGGTACCAATCGAATATGGCACCTATATTACTAATCAATGGAGTACATATAGAACATACTTGGGAACATACACTATTAAGTCTTGACCCACTAGTGGTGTGAAAATCTAGGATAATTATTTAAACAATTGAGGCAATGTGCATGTGTTAATTTCACTAATGTTCGATGATCCCACTATTAATATTTTGGTGTGCTCGTTTAACCATAGACAATGTTACACCAATGTCACCCAACAATAGGATTACACGTGCCACCCTCGAGCACATTAACCTTTTCTTAGATAGATTTTGACAAGTCCACTTTAGAATGAACAAATAAATCCTGGCACAATGAATAGGTTAACTAGAAATGCCAACACAACTGTGGCAGCAACACAATACCAAGAGAGCATACCTCAACCAAGAGAAGAACACAAGAGAGATACCAGAAAGACTAAGCAAGGAGAGAATTTTCCACCGCAACTACTGCGTCACCTTACTTAGACTTGTGCCTCCTTTTGCATCACCGTTGCAGCTACTACAACTGCTGCTCCAAAGACTTGCACCCTAACTAAGTGAGTGAGAGTGTCTGTCAAATGAGCTATCTCCTGCCTTTATTTATACTAGTCTGTCTAAGTGACTTTTCATGTGGGGTCGACTTCTCTTTCTGGAGCCTTCTAATTCTTTATTTTTATTCTCCTTGGGATGACTTCTCTTCTAGGGTATTTCCACATCTATTTAATGGTTCTCTTGCTTCCATAATATTCTTCTCTAAGCACAAAAGGTTGTCCTGGAGGTTAATAACTCCCACAACGAACAAAAAATTAACACTCCCTCTTTGCTAGGGAGGTATTAACTATGATGTTCTTCAAGTAATGGTCTTAATCACATCAATCCATATAACATGGCATGGGAAAGACATACATGGTCTTGCAGACTAGTCTACAAGTAACATTACCATAGCCACATAGGCTATCTCATGATCAAACAGATCATGTCACAAGTATCACCATCATAGCCAAACAAGATCTATTATAGTCACACACATACTATCTGATGGTTATGTCACAATCATGCATCTGGGGCCTCATCAACATATATAACATCTCTCTAGTGGGCACAACCTCATTATCCTCTCAGACCTTATGGGTCTTTGCGTCCTTTCATACCATATGTCATTACAAGACTTCATCTATCTCACACAAAACTAGGGATATATCTCACATAGAACTATGAAACTATCACATCTATCCAACTCACACATAATCTGGATAACTAGCTTTGAAGATATCCCTTCTGGTTGGCACACCATGCATCCAATCCACAGTGACCAGACATATAACCACAAAGATTAGGAGATATAGTGCACACACACTACCCATCTATCCCAATGCTAGGAAACACCTCCAACCACACTCATGGTTGGACTTGCAACTTGAAAAGTTGGGAAACTTCCAACCATGAAGGCTCGACACACTGTTGATCCTGTGAAAGGTCATGCTGATTGGTGCCACAATCAGTAATGTTCTCATCAATGACTACTTGTTCCTGCCACACTCTGCATACTACTTCCCCTGGAATTGCATCTGTAACTCATCTCTCCCTCTTATGAAGGAAGTCCTTCTGGACCATGCCAAGCTTGTCCCTAAAATAACTAAACTTTATCTTTGACAGAGTCTTGGTCAACACATAGAGTATCTGCTCGTTTGTAGTAACATACTGGAGCTTCACTGCTCCCTTTTGTACCATGTATCAGATATAATGGTACTTGATCTCGATTTGATTTGACTTGTCATGAAACAATGGGTTCTCTGACAACTTTATGCAACTCTGGTTGTCACATAAGATACAAGTCACCTCCAACTCGAGATCAAATAGTCTTGGAAGAAACTTCTAAAGCCACACAACTTTGCTACTAGCTGAATATGTTGCTATATATTTTGCCTCAGTTGTATTGAGTACCACACTAGTCTACTTCCTGCTGATCCATGCAATCATAACTGACCCCAAACTGAAGCAACATTTTGATGTACTCTTCCGATATGTGACACTACCGGCCCAATCTAAATCAGCATAACCTTGCAATATTATCTTATGATCTGAAACATATCGGAGTCTAAAGTCTATCGTACCCTTCAAGTACCTTAATACGTGATTTTCCACAATCAAGTGAACACGTCTTGGTTCAACCATATGCTGACTCAAAGTGTTCACCGCAAAGCATATATTTGGCCCAGTATTAGTCAAATACATCAACGAACCAATCATTTTCCTATACATGATGACATCCACTGTCTCCAAATATGTATCACTCAATAACTTCGGGTTAGTCACTATTGGTGTAGACCTAGATCCTTCATCTTGAACTCTGAAGTGAGTTCCCTCTTGCACCCATCTATGAGATTTTCATCCCTTGTAAGAAACAAGTCATCCAATATCAAGGGGAAACCATCCCCAAGCTCATAAAAATAAATGTTTGGAATATCCTACCCTGGGTACCTGCTTAAACCCATACAAATCCTTCTTCAATCTACATACATGAGACTCCTTCTCATGTATCTTGTGGTTTCTTTATGAAAACTTCTTCTGGCTACTTGAGCAAGTGTCTCATCACGATATTATCCCTCTTGCTAGGAGAATCCACTATCCACAAATCAAGCTTTGTACATCTCTATGATGTCATCAACAAAATTCTTGATCTTGTAGATCAACTTGGAATTCACTATTGACTTCCCTTCTGGTATTGAAAAAAAGGAAAAATCTATATCCCAGTCCTTATGATTAGATTCCTCCTCTATCAATGAAACAAGAGAATCTTCCCAGAAGGTCTTATATCTCCTAGAAGCCTTTGAAGCTTTGATCTGGCCTCCTCACTCATGAAACCTACCTGTCAGTCATGGAAGACATCTCTCTTTCCCATATGAATCTGAGGAGGAATACTTTCTAAATGAAAGTCTCTAAGCCATCGACTCTCTCCGAGATCAAGCTCACTTTGAGTCTATATAATCTTTAGAGCGATGTTCTCCCTCTGCATGTGTTGACCTTCTCTGAAGTTTGATCTCCTATGGAATTTCTTGGGGTGGCTACTCCTCCCTACTGGATCCTGAGGGCTATCTCCCTATGAAATCTATCTCCTCTTGAGTTGGTTCTTGGTGGGGCCTCCTACCTCACCACTGGTGAATCCATCTACTCCTTCTCATGATATGGCTTATCAATTCCACATATATTTGCATCCTGCAAAGTGTCATAGGACCATGCTGGTCTCTTCCTGGTTACTGTAATGATTGTGGGTAGGATCTTCTGGCTCTACTAACTCTTCCTGATGATCTGAAGAGTGATCAAATGCACTAGAGGGATATGTTCGGTCATCTTTGGATCCTTTTTCTCCTTACAATCGATATCCATATGAGATACTCTGTATCTCGTAAAAGTACCCTTCTTCATCCTCTTCTTCTTCAGTACATGGAGGTATACGATCATGTATGCAAATTCTTATCTAGATAGTATGCTCCATGTCTCAAACTAGAGACCATATAATATGTTTCCTTCTGTAACTGTCACTATAGCTCCTCTCAGATTTATCATCTATGACCTGCCCAGAACAAGAGCAACAACAACAACTGAAAAAAAACATACAATAATAATACTCTTATAATAATAATAATAAAAAGAATGGGAACAATCATCATAGTAGCTCCTTCTTAGAGCTATCACTTGTGACTTTCCTGGAACAAGAGTCAAAATAAAGAATACAATAACAAGAACTAAGAACAACACTCTTCCAATGTCTAGACCAAACATTCCTCCATGGTAACCTGCTCGAAACAAGAAACAATAACAACAACATCTCCATGGTAACCTCCATGGAATTTACAATATAACCTACCTGGAACAAGGTCAATAACCAAGAACATCTCTTAGAGGAGATCAATTTATCTTGTAAACAAGTGCATCATTAATACTGAAGAATGAACTTCTACTTTAAATATTCAAGTGTTAAACATTTGATAGCAATAGTGTTCAATAGTAATAGACTTCTTAAGTTATATCAATATAAAATATCAAACTTGATATGCAAATCTGATATGAAAACCTGGAGTGTAGTTGTTGCTATCCCATTTGAGTTGTCATATATTGTAGGAGACATTGTTACTCCTGCCTACAAATTTTGTGCTTCCTTTGAGTGCAATCTTCCCATAGCTTGCTGAACTTTGTTAGTTTTCTTCTGGAACAGATTCCCTGAATAAATGATTCCAAAGACTTTGGGAGACCATTCAATGTAGTCATTACTATCTCAGCTTCTTCAACTGTGTCTCCAATGGCTTCAAGCTGTTATTTTATTTGATACACCCTTGTGAAGTAGGATTGAATGGTTTCTAAATTCTGCATCTTCACATTCTTGAACTGTGTCCTCAATGTCATCTTCCGGTTGATATTCTTTCCTTCATATAATTGGGATAAGGCATCAAACATTTGTTTTGGGGTTTTTAATGATGAGATATGAGGGATCAAGTGATCCTTGATAGAATATGCAATGACCCTCTTTGCCTTAACCATATTCTTATTGTACTTTTCCTTAGCCTCATCTTGATCCGAATTTCATGGGAAAAACAAAATGAATACAAATTATTATTATGCTTAACACAGAATAACAGAGATACAATAAAACTGGCTTCTATTCAATAAGGAAATATGATGAAACTGTAAAATACATTGGAAAACAAGCTTGCTAGAATGGTGACAACTTATCTCTGAGAAGAGATGTGACGACTAGGCTCATTCGCAAGAAGATGAAAACAATGAGGCTCTCCAATCCTTTTTACAATAAACAAGAATGAAAAAACCCTAGACATCCAAAAACCTAACCCAAGGAGATGAAGCGCCAAAAGTCATGTGGGTCTCATTGGGGTAAGTTAGTACATCAACTTCCTAGGGTCATAGCTTTTGCATACGATCTTCGTTTTAGGCGCACGATATCCCATTGGAAATTTCTATCAGAGGACTGCACATGTTTCCATCAGACTTTGACTCCATCTACGGTCTGACTGTGGCAAGCGATGAAATTATTTCTGAGTCTGAGAATTGTATGGAGAAGTATGTGTATGATAAAGGACAATTCCTTGGTTTATAAACTAATTGTTGATTGTAAGATTGGGTGGAATAACTTGCAGGGCAATGTTGCATCTCTCATGCGTTAGATTGTAAAATATGGAGTAGATGGATTAGTGCAGAGTTGTGTTATGTAGTGTCCATTTACTTGTGCTATAGAACATAAGTCAATGGGTATGCCCAACTCCAATGGTTTTAACATTCTTTGTTTGAGAAATATGTGTAGTTCTATTATGTGGTAGAATTTTTAGAGCATTTGTCCTCCCGATTTTTCACAGGGGAAGGAATTTCATTGCTAATTTACTCTGACAGAAATGAAGGGTGGATCCTCTTGCATCAGTCAACATGAAATTATTGAGCTCCACATGGGCTTGGGCCACTTGGATTTAACTATCAGTTTGGAAATGATTTTCCCTAGGGTTTCCTTTGATATGTGACATCGATTTTGGTTGCATGGTTGGCATTTCTATTAGGTTGGGCTTGCCTACCTTTCCTATAAATGACCATACCCTCGACCTTAACAAAATCTTGGTGCTTGACTTGATTCATAACGTGAGTATGATAGAGGCTTTGGGAAAATGATTATAAGCCTCAGTTCGATGTGAATAGTGATGATGAGTGGGATATACTATTGAAATGAGCATGTGAGGCGAGGTTTGATATGGTGTACAACCGAGGTTTTGACTCATTGTGATACAAACACATGGATACCTTTAAATATCATGACGACATCAAACCTCTTAACACACATTTTAAAAGATACTAAGAATTAGAATGGATACAGTCATGCACCGTTGCACCATTTTTCTTTGTTTTTCATTTGCAAAGGTAGATAAAGGTGAGTATCATTGTGAATATATATAGAGAGTATATCATTGTTAGGAATTTGTTTTAAATGACACAAATACTAATTAGTACTTTTTATGTAGGAAATATTGAGAATGAAAGCTTAACGTTTAAAGATGATTGGATTATACAAAAATATTGCAGTATGGGACTGACAAAAAATGGAACTTGAGTTGTGAAGTCAATTACAATTTAGGAACAAGTCTTAGTCAAAAGGATGTAAAACCATTATGGACCCCATAAGAAAATAGCTCATTTTTATAAATAAAGGAATTATAGTTGTTCTTCTAAAATTAATGTTTAAAAGATCATGAGAGAAACTAGCAAATCATGAAGCATGAACTATATGGAATATCTAGCTCAAATAAAGTCCCTTATGATAAATGTAAATTATCAAGGAGATCCCTCATGAGTTATGTAACAATGAAGAAAAATAAATGGGAACTTCTCAAATTAAAACCCAATTGCCTCATGACAAGAAAATCAAGAAAAGACGGTTATAAGAAGAAATGTTATAAATTTATGGGGAGGTAGGCATGGGAGGGGAAATCCATATCCCTAAGAGGATAGTATCTCACACCATCCAATGGAGTCTTGGAATTATGACCGACAACAAAGAAAAATAATATGCTCTCTTACAAGGACTCAAATTGGCAACCTCTCAACAGATTAGAAAACTTATAGTATTCAAAGACTCTAGCCTAATTATAAAATATATGAACTCAAACACCAGCCCCTTGAACATATATCTAGACTCCATTCTAGCAATGATTCAACACATTTGTAAAATTTTTGATGCATTGG
>JASDQU010243411.1:21061-33969 GCA_032191745.1 Picea mariana | reverse complement strand
CCAACCATCATTATATTTCTTCTTTTGGAAAGTTTGTGAGGTCATCAAATTCAGTTCCCCACGTGACCCTTAGTACACTTAGTTCTACTTCCACTAGATCCTTGTTTAACAACATTGATTCCTTTATCAAAAGCAAACCTTCTAATTCCTTTATAATATCAAGATCTTTTAAAAAAAATGCACTCTTCTTTTTCTCCAGAGAATCACATGTGGTACCCAATTGCCAGAGAGTATCTACTCTCCCAAGCCAACCATATCTTCTGATACCCATATGTAGTTTTGCATCTATGGTGAATTTGGAGTTCAATCCAACCATTTATACAGGGAATTCTTCTAGGACTATCATAGATAATGGATGTGAGAGTAATGGATTTAGGATAAGGGAAACTTCAAGTTCCCTTACCCTCTTTTTCAATCTCTCATTCTCTACCTCATGCTCTATTATTGAGTGAGCTAATGCCTCACCCATAGCTTGATGAAAATTGAGAACCCTTGAAGGCTTCAAGTCGCTGACTTCAATTTTAGAGCTCCATTTTCTAGTAACCTTTTTATCCTTCATATTAAATATTTTGATATGGAGCTTCTTAAATTGTTTGTCATACTTGGTGTAATGAAGAGTCACATATTCTTTATAAAAAATAGTTAGCCCTTTAGGGGCCAACTCCTCTGCTATCAACTTGCTCTTTTCTATTTGTATTATATCCCATTCAAAAATGTTATTTACTTCATCAACTCCCATGTTATTTGTGTTCAATTCTAAACCATCGAGACCTGGAGAAACACCTCCATATGGGTTCCTTTCTCTTTTCAGAATAGGAGTAACAACATGTGTTTCCTCCAATTGATATCAAGGGGGTCCCCACCATATCCATCACCTACACATCCCTCATTAATATGTCTTTCACCAACATTAATCTCTTGAATCTTGAGGCTTGAAGAGGGGCTCTTATGGGGGTGATGAACCACACCACCCTCGACATTAGCTATGGATTTGCCCCATTGTCTATGTTGTGACTTCTTGTGTTCTTCCTAAGGAGAGATCTCTATTGGAACAAAATTTTAACTTTCCCTTGTACGTTTATCATCATGAGAAACTTGTTTCTTATTTTTGGGATTAAGATTTCTCAGGGTAGTTATCACCTTGATCCTGACATGGGAGTCCTCATTGTCATCGCCTCCTTCTGTAACCTATTTCACCCTATTAAAAATTGAGGCATAATTTATTGATACCATATGAGTCATGAAAATACCTTTCGGATCAAATCTACTGTGAGATTTTGTTTCTTTCATATTAAGGAGTCGAAGAATCCTACCATCTCAGTCAAACTTGATAAAATTTTGGCTGTAATATTGAAAATATTGAAAGGAATGGGAATACATTGCCACTTTCTCTTCTTATCAAAGAAAAAGGACCACATTCCGTACTGTCTACATAGTTCATACACCAAAAATATGTCACACACAAACCATGGAAGAAGTAGTGGATTCCCTTCGAAGCCAAAGAGCCTCATATATGTGAACTTCTCTTCAAGTACACACTCCCTCCCACCTAAGAAAATAATGGGCTCTTTTGTCACCCTAGATGGTTCAATCCATGTGAGCATGCATCTGTAATCATTGATGAAGGAATGTTGGATTTGGTAAAAATAAAATGGATCCATGTGCTTCCATAGTGTGGGAAACAAAAATTGCCCCTTGGAGCATGCTTTCAAATGTATTATAGTAAACCAGAGCAAGAACCAAGTAAGAGGTCATGTATAACCTCTTAGTTTGAATGAAACTAGATAATTGGTGGGAAATATTGTTTGAGATAACCTAGTACCAATCGAATATGGCGCCTATATTTACTAATCAATGGAGTACATATAGAACATACTTGGGAACATACACTATTAAGTCTTGACCCACTAGTGGTGTGAAAATCTAGGATAATTATTTAAACAATTGAGATAACATGCCTGTGTTAATTTCACTGATGTTTGAGGATCCCACTGTTAATATTTTGGTGTGCTCATTTAACCATAGACAATGTTACACCAATGTCACCCAACAATAGGATTACATGTGCCACCCTCGAGCACATTAACCTTTTCTTAGATAGATTATGACAAGTCCACTTTAGAATGAACAAATAAATCCTGGCACAATGAATAGGTTAACCAGAAATGCCAACATAACTGTGGCAGCAACACAATACCAAGAGAGCATACCTTAACCAAGAGAAGCACACAAGAGAGATACTAGAAAGACTAAGCAAGGAGAGACTTTTCCACCGCAACTAATACGTCACCTTACTTAGACTTGTGCCTCCTTTTGCATCACCATTGCATCTACTGCAACTACTACTCCAAAGAATTGCACCCTAACTGAGTGAGTGAGAGTGTCTGTCAAATGAGCTATCTCCTGCCTTTATTTATACTAGTCTGTCTAAGTGACTTTTCATGTGGGGCCGACTTCTCTTTTTGGAGCCTTCTAATTCTTTATTTTTATTCTCCTTGGGATGACTTCTCTTCTAGGGTATTTCCATGTTTATTTAATGGTTCTCTTACTTCCATAATATTCTTCTCTAAGCACAAAAGGTTGTCCTGGAGATTAATAACTCCCGCAATGAACAAAACATTAACACTCCCTCTTAGCTAGGGAGGTATTAACTATGATGTTCTTCAAGTAATGGTCTTAATCACATCAATCCATATAACATGGCATGGGAAAGACATACATGGTCTTGCAGACTAGTCTACAAGTAGCATTACCATAGCCACACAGGCTATCTCATGATCAAACAGATCACGTCACAAGTGTCACCATCATAGCCAAACAAGATCTGTCATAGTCACACACATACTATCTGATGGTTATGTCACAATCATGCATCTGGGGCCTCATCAACATATATAACATCTCTCTAGTGGGCACAACCTCATTGTCCTCTCAGACCTTATGGGTCTTTGCGTCCTTTCATACCTTATGTCATTACAAGACTTCATCTAGCTCACACAAAACTAGGCATATAGCTCACATAGAACTAGGAAAATATCACATCTGTCTAGCTCACACATAATCTGGATAACTAGCTCTGAAGATATCCCTTCTGGTTGGCACACCATGCATCCAGTCCACAGTGACTAGACATATAACTACAAAGATTAGGAGATATAGTGCACACACACTACCCATCTATCCAAGGCTAGGAAACACCTCCAACCACACTCATGGTTGGACCTGCAACTTGAAAAGTTGGGAAACTTCCAACCATGAAGGTTTGACACGCTGTTGATCCTGTGCAAGGTCATGCTAATTGGTGCCACAATCAATAATGTTCTCGTCAATGACTACTTGTTCTTGCCACACTCTGCATACTACTTCCCCTGGAATTGCATCTGTAACTCATCTCTCCCTCTTATGAAGGAAGTCCTTTTGGACCATGCCAAGCTTGTCCCTAAAATATCCAAACTTTATCTTCGATAGAGTCTTGGTCAACACATAGAGTATCTGCTCGTTTGTAGTAACATACTGGAGCTTCACTTCTCCCTTTTGTACCATGTATCAGATATAATGGTACTTGATCTCGATTTGATTTGACTTGTCATGAAACAATGGGTTCTTTGACAACTTTATGCAACTCTAGTTGTCACATAAGATACAAGTCACCTCCAACTCGATATCAAATAGTCTTGGAAGAAACTTCTGAAGCCACACAACTTTGCTACTAGCTGAACATGTTGCTTGAGTACCACACTAGTCTACTTCCTGCTGAGCCATGCAATCATAACTGACCCCAAACTGAAGCAACATTTTGATGTACTCTTCCGATATGTGACACTACCGGCCCAGTCTAAATCAGCATAACCTTGCAATATTATCTTATGATCTGAAACATATCGGAGTCTAAAGTCTATCGTACCCTTCAAGTACCTTAATACGTGATTTTCCGCAATCAAGTGAACACGTCTTGGTTCAACCATATGCTGACTCAAAGTGTTCACCGCAAAGCATATATTTGGCCTAGTATTAGTCAAATACATCAACAAACCAATCATTTTCCTGTACATGGTGACATCCACTGTCTCCAAATATGTATCACTCAATAACTTCAGGTTAGTCACTATTGGTGTAGACCTAGATCCTTCATCTCGAACTCTGAAGTGAGTTCCCTCTTGCACCCATCTATGAGATTTTCATCCCCTGTAAAAAACAAGTCATCCAATATCAAGGGGAAACCATCCCCAAGCTCATAAAAATAAATGTTTGGAATATCCTACCCTGAGTCCCTTCTTAAACTCGTACAAATCCTTCTTCAATCTACATACATGAGACTCCTTCTCATGTATCTTGTGGTTTCTCTATGAAAACTTCTTCTGGCTACTTGAGCAAGTGTCTCATCACGATATTATCCCTCTTTCTAGGAGAATATCCTATCCACAAATCAAGCTTTGTACATCTCTATGATGTTGTCAACAACATTCTTGATCTTGTAGATCAACTTGGAATTCACTACTGACTTCCCTTTTGGTATCGAAAAAAGGAAAAATCTATATCCCAGTCCTTCTGATTAGATTCCTCCTCTGTCACTGAAACAAGAGAATCTTCCCAGGAGGTCTTATATCTTCTAGAAGCCTCTGAAGCTTTGATCTGGCCTCCTCACTCATGGCACTTGCCTGTCAGTCATGGAAGACGCATCTCTCTCCCATATGAATCTGAGGAGGAATACTTTATGAATGAAAGTCTCTAAGCCATCGACTCTCTCTGAGATCAAGCTCACTCTGAGTCTATATAATCTTTATATCCATGTTCTCCCTCTGCATGTGTTGACCTTCTCTAAAGTTTGATCTCCTATGGAATTTCCTGGGGTGGCTACTCCTCCCTATTGGATCCTGAGGGCTATCTCCCTATGAACTCTATCTCCTCTTGAGTTGGTTCTTGGTGGGGCCTCCTTCCTCACCACTGGTGGATCCATCTACTCCTTCTCATGATATGGCTTATCAATTCCATATATCTTTGCATCCTGCAAAGTGTCATAGGACCATGCTTGTCTCTTCCTGGTTACTGCAATGATTGTGGGTAGGATCTTCTGGCTCTACTAACTCTTCCTGATGATCCGAAGAGTGATCAAATGCACTAGAGGTATATGTTCGATCATCTTTGGATCCTTCTGCTCCTTACAATCAATATCCATATGAGATACTCTGTATCTCGTAAAAGTACCCTTCTTCATCCTCTTCTTCTTTGGTACATGGAGGTATACGGTCATGTATGCAAATTCTTATCTAGATAGTATGCTCCATGTCTCAAACTAGAGACCATATAATATGTTTCCTTCTGTAACTGTCACTATAGCTCCTCTCAGAGTTATCACCTGTGACCTGCCCAGAACAAGAGCAACAACAAGTGAAAAACAACATACAATAATAATACTCTTATAATAATAATAAAAAAAAGAATGGGAACAATCATCATAGTATCTCCTTCTTAGAGCTATCACTTGTGACCTTCCTAGAACAAGAGTCAAAATAAAGAATACAATAACAAGAACTAAGAACAACACTCTTCCAATGTCTAGACCAATCATTCCTCCATGGTAACTTGCCCAAAACAAGAAACAATAACAACAACATCTCCATGGAATTTACAATATAACCTACCTGGAACAAGATCAATAACCAAGAACATCTCTTAGAGGAGATCAATTTATATTGTAAACAAGTGCATCATTAATACTGAAGAATGAACTTCTACTTTAAATATTCAAGTGTTAAACATTTGATAGCAATAGTATTCAATAGTAATAGACTTCTTAAGTTATATCAATATAAAATATCAAACTTGATATGCAAACATGATATGAAAACATGGAGTCTAGTTGTTGCTATCCCATTTGAGTTGTCAAATATTGTAGGAGACATTGTTACTCCTGCCTACAACTTTTTTACTTCCTTTGAGTGCAATCTTCCCATAGCTTGCTGAACTTTGTTAGTTTTCTTCTGGAACAGATTCCCTGAATAAATGATTCCAAAGACTTTGGGAGACCATTCAATGTAGTCATTACTATCTCAGCTTCTTCAACTGTGTCTCCAATGGCTTCAAGCTATTATTTTATTTGAGACACCCTTGTGAAGTAGGATTGAATGGTTTCTAAATTCTGCATCTTCACATTCTTGAACTGTGTCCTCAATGTCATCTTCCGGTTGATATTCTTACCTTCATATAATTGAGATAAGGCATCAAACATTTGTTTTGGGGTTTTTAATGATGAGACATGAGGGATAAAGTGATCCTTGATAGAATCTGCAATGATCCTCTTTGCCTTAACCATATTCTTATTGTACTTTTCCTTAGCCTCATCTTGATCCGAATTTCATGAGCAGAACAAAATGAATACAAATAATTATTATGCTTAACACAGAATAACAGAGATACAATAAAATTGGATTTTATTCAATAAGGAAATATGATGAAACTATAAAATGCATCGGAAAACAAGCTTGCTAGAATGGTGACAACTTATCTCTGAGAAGAGATGTGACGACTAGGCTCATTCACAAGAAGATGATTACAATGAGGCTCTCCAATCCTTTTTACAATAAACAAGAATGAAAAAACCCTAGACATCCAAAAACCTAACCCTAGGAGATGAAGTGCCAAAAGTCATGTGGGTCCCGTTGGGGTAAGTTAGTACATCAACTTCCCAGGGTCGTAGCTTTTGCATATGATCTTTGTTTTAGGCACACGATATCCCATTGGAAATGTCTATCGAAGGACTACACATGTTTCCATCAGAATCTGACTCCATCTACGGTCTGACTGTGGCGAGCGATGAAATTATTTTTGAGTTTGAGAATTGTATGGAGAAGTATGTGTATGAGAAAGGACAATTCCTTGGTTTATAAACTAATTGTTGATTGTAAGATTGGGTGGAATAACTTGCAGGGCAATGTTGCATCTCCCATGCGTTAGATTGTAAAATATGGAGTAGATGGATTAGTGCAGAGTTGTGTTATGTAGTGTCCATTTACTTGTGCTATAGAACATAAGTCAATGGGTATGCCCAACTCCAATGGTTTTAACATTCTTTGTTTGAGAAATATGTGTAGTTCTATTATGTGGTAGAATTTTTAGAGCATTTGTCCTCCCAGTTTTGCACAGGGGAAGGAATTTCATTGCTAATTTACTCTGACAGAAATGAGGGGTGGATCCTGTTGCATCATTCAACATGAAATTCTTGAGCTCCACATGGGCTTGGGCCACTTGGCTTTAACTATCAATTTGGAAATGATTTTCCCTAGGGTTTCCTTTGATATGTGACATCGATTCTGGTTGCATGGTTGGCATTTCTATTAGGTTGGGCTTGCCTACCTTTTCTGTAAATGACCATACCCTCGACCTTAATAAAATCTTGGTGCTTGACTTGATTCATAATGTGAGTATGATAGAGGCTTTGGGAAAATGATTATAAGCCTCAGTTCGATGTGAATAGTGATGATGAGTGGGATATACTATTGAAATGAGCATGTGAGGTGAGGTTTGATATGGTGTACAACCGAGGTTTTGACTCATTGTGATACAAACACATGGATACCTTTAAATATCATGACGACGTCAAACCTCTTCACACACATTTTAAAACATACTAAGAATTAGAATGGATACAGTCATGCACCATTGCACCATTTTTCTTTGTTTTTCATTTGCAAAGGTAGATAAAGGTGAGTATCATTGCGAATATATAGAGAGAGTATATCATTGTTAGGAATTTGTTTTAAATGACACAAATACTAATTAATACTTTTTATGTAGGAAATATTGAGAATGAAAGCTTATCGTTTAAAGATGATTGGAATATAAAAAAATATTGCAGTATGGCACCGACAAAAAATGGAACTTGAGTTGTGAAGTCAATTACAATTTAGGAACAAGTCTTAGTCAAAAGGATGTAAAACCGTTATGGACCCCATAAGAAAATAGCTCATTTTTATAAATAAAGGAATTATAGTTGTTCTTCTAAAATTAATGTTTAAAAGATCATGAGAGAACTAGCAAATCATGAAGCATGAACTATATGGAATATCTAGCTCAAATAAAGTCCCTTATGAGAAATATAAATTATCAAGGAGATCCCTCATGAGTTATGTAACAACAAAGAAAAATAAATGGGAACTTCTCAAATTAAAACCCAATTGCCTCATGACAAGAAAATCAAGAAAAGACGGTTATAAGAAGAAATGTTATAAATTTATGGGGAGGTAGGCGTGGGAGGGGAAATCCATATCCCTAAGAGGATAGTATCTCACACCATCCAATGGAGTCTTAGAATTATGACCGACAACAAGGAAAAATAATATGCTCTCTTACAAGGACTCAAATTGGCAACCTCACAACAGATTAGAAAACTTATAGTATTCAAAGACTCTATCCTAATTATAAAATATATGAACTCAAACACCACCCCCTCGAACATATATCTAGCCTCCATTCTAGCAATGATTCAACACATTTGTAAAATTTTTGATGCATTGGAATGGTTTCATATCACGTGAGAGAACAATGTGGTGGATGATCAAAAAGAAAATCTGACCACTACTAAAAATGGGGGCGGGGGGGGGAGGGGGTGTTATATATTAACAATCGAAGGCATGCACATCTAATACCTTATTTTACACCATCCATCCGTTTGTAAAGAAAGATGATGATATGAATTGGATCATCATATCATTTGTCATCTATCTTGATACTTTTTAGGTGGAAAGAATTGGAGGAATCGATTTGTGGGTCCATTTTAGTGGCAGGTCCAAGTTTGGAAAATTAGTGTTTGGAACATTTCAAAGCTATTTTGAGGAATTAAACATTTTTTTTTGGGTTTACATCATTCTAAACTTGTGCATTGTAAGGTCCCTCATAATTAATCATCATTGAATGAGGAAAACAAGGAAACAAATATTTAATTACCATAATAAAAAGACTTTACAACTCCCGCAAAAACTTTATTTTTATTTTTATATCATCATTAATCATTGAAAGGTTTTATGCAATAATTACCCAAAATATAATTTAGTCAACAAAATTTCTAAAACACTTCATTCTAACTCATATATATATATATATATATATATATATATATATATATATATATAATACTGAGTGCGCAAGTCGCAATATAAATTCTCTTGAATGATTAATATAATTCAATAAAATCATTAAAAGAAATCCTTATTATAAAATCTTTATTATAATTCATAAATATCAATCAATAATATATAAATCATTAATATAATCATGAGTTCCATTGTGCATTTTATTTTATTGATGCTCACACATATAATGTATAAATCATTAATATAATCATGAATTCCATTGTGCATTCTATTCTATTATATATATATATATATATATATATATATATATATATATATATATATATCTAATATTAATCCAATTCCTCTAAAAGTAAAGGGAAGATAGTAATTTATATTCTCGAAAAATCCTAAATTTTAGCTCGTTCCACTAACATAAGAGAGTCTCACCAAAAATTGTTATTCAAATGCATTATTTATTCATCATGTTTCAACATGTGTGGATTCACAATGGCACCATTCTTTATAGGAAGATACATTATCCATACTCAACATCCCTATAATATTAATCACCCTCTCAATAAGATGCAATCTACAATCATACATACAAAACAACACAATAATATAATCACACATACTCATCCACATATACACAAGGATTTAATCTAGAAACCTAAACTCTTTTATCAATTTATGTAGAGAATAAATATAATGGCTTGATGGTCACACATAATCTTAGAGCTCATTGGGTTTCTAGGCCCAAGGCCATGGAAACCTCAACCATTACCGTGTATCACTCTCTAGATATCATCTCTTCTTCATCGGTCCACCCCTATTCTTTTTTACATCTCCTTCTCACCTCATTCATGTTATATTTATTTATCTTCAAGAAACTATTCGCCTTCATCTTCCAAACGGTATTCTCATTCCCTTTCGTTTTCAGCTTTCGCCCTTTCTTTTACAACTTGAGACTTGTCCTCCTCTTCTATAGTGATTCACCTCCTGTAATGTGACCTTCCAATGTCCACTCAGAAACACACTCCTTCTTCAACATGTCCTTTGAAAAATCTTCTACACATGCACACAAATTTCCTCTTAACGTTTTATTTTTTCTCTTGTGCATTTATCTTTTATCAATTCCATAGCAGTGCATCCATTCTATAGCACTGTCACAATTTTAAACATTGTTACATTATACAACAACATTATCACATTATACAGTAGCGTTGACACATTCTGCAATAACATTGTCATGTTCTACAACCTATCATGTTCTAAAACAACTAATTTTGATTATGTAGTAATATTCATGATGGAATATCCATGATGAATTTGATGCTCTCGCATCAGAGTCCCTAGGTTATTAATAAATCATGCCCTCATGCTTATTAGGCAAACTATTCAAATCTATAACTACCCAATGCAACTTTAATCACTATTTCCTTCACCAACTCTACATTCTCCATTGTTGTACATTCAACTCCGCAAGGAATACAATGCATCTTCTTCCTATTGCATATTCTTTCTTCAACTCATTGCTACTATCTTCATGTCAATTGTTGCATATCTATCTGCAACAACACAAAAATATTCTTATCATGGAACTATGGAATTTCCATCTCATTTTTACCGCAACTCACCTTTTGGTACTACTACCATCTATGTCTCCCTTTCTTCATCACCACGAGCACTATCTAGATGCTCCTTATCCATGCATCACTCACACAACTTGAATTGAGTCATGTCCCATCTGATACATTCCACTACCCTTTTTCATGTAGTGTACAAAGTGCCTTCGATGCAAACATACATTCATGCTCTAAACTGCACATGGAGTCTCATGCTCACATGTTACACTTATCTCGACTCAACCCACAACCACATGAAGACTACCTTAGTCAATGATTCTGTCAGCGCATTCACATTTGTCATAAATTAAATTCATAATCTTCTCTCTTTCTCTATCAACAACATCTTCATAAACTTCCTCTTTATTCAGGACTGTAAGTTCATCCATATTCAACTCAGTATCTTCACTCATACTTCCTCCTAAATAACTTATCTTCATGTCATCATCTTCTCCTCGAGATTTCTCTTTAGACATCTTCATCCTCTTAAACTTCTAATTCTACATCCTTCGTGATTTACAATTGCTGTAACATCTACAAATTCACTTTCTTGCACATCATCTTTCTATTACATCTTCTTTGGTTGATATTCATATCTTCTTCTCATTTAAGTACATTAGCTTTCATCTACAACTACAAATTTCCTTCTTCCTGCAAACAAAAAAATAACATAATAAGGGAAAAAAAAGAATTCAATATTCACTCCCTCCTTTTCTCCACTACATCCAACACACACCACATGTGCCTCTATATTCCACTGCTATACATTTCTTCTCTTGTTTCTTTAGACCCAGTTCCACTTTGAATCTCTAGACACCATTGTGCAACAATGCAATTCCACTATCAAACTGCTATCAACATGTTCCTTGGAACATATGAGTCGAGTCTCCAATCCATGAAACCTACTAACTACATTTTCTCTCGTGGCCTACTCGTGTGGTCAAGAATCCTACTCACCCATGCAATGAAGTCATATCTTCCTCTCCCATAACACACCTTCAACTGTCCCTCATCTAGCCAACATTTATGAGACAACTTCAAACTACACACTCAAGCCTCATTTCAAGTGCCTCTATATTCCACTGCTATAACTTTCTTCTCTCGTTTCTTAAGACCCCATCCACTCTGAATCTCTAGCCACCATTGTGCAACAATGAAATTCCACTATCACACAGTTATCAACATGTTCCTTGGAACATATGAGCTGAGTCTCCAATCCATGAAACCTACTAACTACATTTTCTCTTGTAGCCTACTCGTGTGGTCAAGAATCCCACTCACCCATGGCATGAAGTGATGCCTTCCTCTCCCATACCACACCTTCAATTGTTCCTCATCTAGCCAACATTTACGAGACAACTCCAAACTACAAATTCAAGCCTCATTTCAAGTGATTATTATTTCATCTTGAGATAACAATCATGGATAACCACCACCACATCTACCTCATCATTCAATCATGAATTTCTCACATGACACACACTACCTCCATATCTAGTAGAAAATTATCTTAGATATTGTCTTCTTTCTAGCATAAAATTATCTCAGAGACTATCTTATTTCTAAGAAGCAACCTTTTGGACTTTTTTACTTCACTGAGCCTTTTTTTTTCTCTAATTCTTCTAATACTTGGTTTCTAGCACCTCCTAAACCTACTCCTTTTCGTAGTGACCTCCTTGGGGGTTGTCTCATAATGCTCAACCAGACTCCCATTCACGGGCCCTTCTTCCAACACTATCTCCCATCACTCTTCTCCCAACAAACACAAGTTGAGATGAATCTCTCTCAGGTCTCCTTGCTGCCACATTTGCACAAACACTAATTTCGTTGAACCCAACTCTCAAGAGATAATTAGCTCTGATGATTCTACAAATTATCAGCAAGAGTTGAACCTTTCTATGATATTCTTGCAAATTGTTTCATCCTAGAGTTGTAACTACTTTGATATCACTTGATGCAAGATGATCCACCCCTCTTTCTTGTTAAATTAAATTCACAACAAAATTCCTTCTCCTGCAAAAAACTAGGAGTGTGGATTCTCTAAAACTTATACTACATAATAAAACCACACATATTTCTCAAACAGATAATGATACAACCACTATATTTGTGCATACCCATCGTCTTATCTTCTATAGCACCATAAATGGATACTATAGATCATAAGTTTGCACTAACCCATCTACTCCATATTTTCCAATCTACAACATGA
>JASDQU010243411.1:3294-16716 GCA_032191745.1 Picea mariana | reverse complement strand
TTCACTTGTCCATGTATCCAATAACCACTTGACCACTTAACCCATTTTCCTCATTTTAGGGTTAACCTTATTATAACCACTTTCCATAATTAGAAATTTCTCTATTTACTTTATTATTTAAATAATCCTCCTTGACTTTGTCACTTCACTTTATTATTTAAATAATCCTCTTTTATTTTGTCACTTAAATTTATTATTTAAATAATCATCTTTGAATTTGTCACTTCACTTTATTATTTAAATAATCCTCTTTGACTTTGTCACTTCACTTTATTATTTAAATAATTTCTTCTTTGAAAGCACTTTGACTTCTTTGACCTTTTGGGGTTTGAAGCCAATCATATGAGGGTCCTTCAACTTCGTAAGGCCATAAATCTGAAACCGTGAGGAGTTATGTGACGTTATACATACCAACGAAAATGGAATGACATGTACTATCCATCTAGAATAGTATTACCTCCAAATATATCAAAACTCATACCATTATACATCAAACAAACTTAGTTCCATTACCCAAAAATTTGTGCTACCAGAATTCGCTACCAGAATTTCTTCAAGGGTTCACATCAATGAAAACCAACCCAATTAATCAACAATCTCCCCCTTTGGCATTGATGGCAACACTATGATGCAATATTGAAATCATATGACTCATGCTCCCCCTAGAACCATGCCTGCATCTTCGTGACCAACGCTCCCCTTGGAACCATGCCCATGTCTCTGTGACCAATGCTCCCCCTGGAACCATGCCTCTGTCCTATGCATATGATAAATCTCCCCCCCTTTGTCATGAATGGAAAAGGTATCTTTCCATTCGGGGCCGCTCCCCCTAACTGCCTCGTCTAATCTGTTTCCTCATGTACATCTAAGACATATAAGATAAGCATTCAAAAGCATTCATTTTGGAGTAGAAATAACTCTAAGTCTCTGGCAAAGATACTCAAAGGCTTCCCATGGAAGCAGTTTTGTAAATATGTCTGCCACTTGTTCTTTTGTGCATGTTATCCCCTAGTTTAGGGATAACTAAGGATATTATGTCTCGAGGCCCACAAGTCCTAGACATGGAGTACTGAGATCCATATCAACTTGAACATGGCCTTGGAGGGCCCATCTTTTCTTTTCTTCAACACCTCCACCTGGTCAGAAACAACAACATCCATCACCTCGGCCTGGTCCTGTAGCAGAAGTGGATCTTTCTCCATGAGGTAATGAGTCAGGGTATCATGGTATGCGTCACTCTAATCCTCAAAACCTTTGAACATGTGCATTTAGTTTTTTTTTGTTTCTAACGAGTGCTTGGATATTATACCTATCCACTTGACCATATCTAGGGGGAATGACAGGATGCCTTAGTAAGATTGTTCCCATAGGTTTTGAGTTTCCACTGGGGGGTTTCATGAAAAGCCATTGTCTTCTCCCACCATACTTACCACTTTCCATCTTTCTCCCGCTGATCCATCCCATTACACTGGTCCGGGCATTGGGTTGGCCAAATATTTAAGGGTTGCACCTTACCTTGTGGGAAGAAGGGGCTAAAGGCCCAGAGGGTAAAAGCATCTGGAAAAAGATAAAAGCCTAAAATAAAACCTCGAGATGCTTTGCCCAAGGATCCTCGAGAAAGCACTAAAAGGATTCTTAGCAACAAAAAAAGGGACCCATGAAAAGTAATAAAACAAGACCTAGTCAGAGGATAGGGGGTCTCATCACGAGCCATCCTATTAGGTCCATGGGCATCTAGCAGTATGACACTACTAGAAGTTGGTTAGCATGCCAGGGTAGTGGCTCTTGGTGGCACAACCAAAAGAAAGGGGTCTCATCACAAGCCAACCTTCTCATTTATGTGAAAGTGCTTGTGGGTAACATTGACACCACTGGTCACCACGCTAGGGCAGTGTCCCCTGATTATATTATTGAAATAAAAGGAAATAAAGAATAAAGATAAAAGGCATGAATGGGCTTGGAAACATGTGCATCCATGACAAGTGCAACTCACCCTCTACAGAGGCATCCCCAGGTAAGCCATGCATTTCCCTGCTATCACTGCACCCTTGTCTAGACATCCCTTACCACCTCATCCACTCACATGGCTTGGATTTGATTTCTCCCGAAAACACTCCACATCCAGTGAGAATTTTCCCAATAGGATGCCCTGTCACTTCCTCCAAACTTGGCTTGCAGATTTGTATAGTGTCTTTGAGCACTGGACTGAGTAAAATGGGCTTTATGCACATGTTTAATAAAATTGATGATTAGATGTGATTGACATTGCTATGATCACTGTGACTTATGAGCCCATGGAGGGTGTATCTGTTGATGTGCAGGACCAATATACATGATGGACATGTACCGTTATGGATAGGTACACATGGGGAGATGATTAGTTTGAACCTCCATGGGGTTGAAAGCCCATCAGATGGATGTTGAGTCCCAGCAGGGAGCGGAGACAGGTCAGAGGGTTTGCACCGGGGAAGAGGAGGACGTTCCACCAGAGGCAACTTAGCAGACCTATACCCAGGGGGGTTGTGCCATTTCCACCAGGACGTTGGCCTTGGAAGGCCCATGACATCACCCAGGACATGCATGACATCATCCAGTGCTTGTGGAGGTTTTGGGAGGCAGTTGTGGCACGTGTTGCAACTTTCGGAGGCCCAAGGGGGCCTAACATTTTTCTCCAAGAGGCCAATGTTTCCCTAAAAAGGGATAATGTCACCCTAAAAGGGTATGTCATCGTCATCTTTTCTTGATTTAGGGTTTGATTTTGAAATTTAATGTAAAACAATGTTATTATGTATTTTTGGCCATGTTGGCCTTTTGTGACCTAAAAATTAATTAAGGTCATTGCTACTTTATAAATAAGAGAGCTAAAACTCTCTTTTATTCATCATATTTCACTCACACTTGTGTGAGGTCTGAAATTTTCGGCCCCTTTAGGGTTTTTGGTTGAATTTACTAGTGCACACTTATTGAAGGAGGCTTATTTTGGCTATTTTTGGCAATTTTCTTGGTGGAAGGTTTACAACTAGGGTTTTGCTTGATGAATGCTTGGTAAATGTAAGTGAATTTCTGCAATCCTTCCATTACTTTAATGGTTATAGTATTTTTACTTGCATTTTTTTAATAAATTGTTGGAATAAGCCCTATGAAATAAGCACATGTTGGTGTCCTTATTTTAATTCCCTACTAGATTATGCCATTGAGCCATTTTTGGTGTTGAAGACATTGCTAGGGCCTTGCCATTGCAACACCCTACCCTTGCACCTCACCTTAGCCATTTTTTACTTTGTCATTGAAGCTAAAGAAGGAGGAAAACACACTAAGGCCTCATGTTACTACACCTTAGTGAGTCGTTTTCCCCTAGGGTTTGACGGTTGAAGCCTTGGCTTATTAACACTTCATCATCAATTTCCTCTTGTCTTTGGCTATACTACTATCATTGTTCCTTCAACTCTTGCCACTACCTATTGAATCCATTTTCCCTATGAATGCAATGATCTAAGACCTTTATTCTTGAGTGCCTTGATCACCAAATATCCAAGACTTTTGAACAATTACTGATACCTTCTAACCCTAACCTACTAACCCTATTTCTACCATTATCCATTTGATTTGTATTTATACTTTGGAACATTTTATGTTTCTTTAAAGCAATTGAAAGATTGGCTAGAGAGTAGTAGTCTTTGCTTCTAATGAATGTGGTATTGTAACATTGATGATAAATCGTTCTTATTCATTTTGAAATCATTTATTATCAAGTAACACATTGTGATCATTGCTATTATACATAATTTATTGCTTCATCAATTATATTAGTCACTTGATTATTTGAGAAAGTCTAATTATATGAAGTACTAACCAACAAGTGACCTTGCAAATATAGTTTCTTGTTGCTTTGTTCCGGGAAGGTACATTTCTGGTTGTTATTTATCTTTATTGGTTGTTTAGCTGGACTTTATGATTGGTGGTGACTTGTGAGGGGGGGAATTTTACTTATCCTTAAACCTTTGCCTTCTCAAAACCCTAGGTCACCAGGGACATCTCCCCTGGGCCTATCACCCTAAATAGAAAGAGTTATCCTATTGAGGTGACAGTGATAGGATAGTCTCCAGTTACGTCAGTTTGCCTTCCATTTACCTTTCCATTACATCGAGGTACAAAATGTGTGATAACATTTTGGCGCCATTGTTAGGGAACATTGAGTCAATTCTCCTCAAAGATGACACTTTTCGGTAAGCCTTTCCTCAGGAATCCTTATCTTACAAAGATTACCTGGCGACTTCACTAAGGATGATTCCCTTATTTCTTTGATAATTTCAAGAAAATTATCTGGCAAATCCACTGATGATGAAGCCAACCATGAATTCTCAATGGGACCTAGGAAATTTCAAACCCATAGACATGAGTAAAATCCTAGGATACCCTCGACGAATGCCCCCGAAGTACAAGAAATGGCTCCCTAGATTCACTGCTATTGATGGGGAAATAGTTGACTCTCACATGAGTGATTTTTGGTCTTTGTTTCAACTCCATGCTATCAATGATGATGCTGAAGATTTGGTGATGAAACTTTTCTCTGCCACTCTTTATGGCAATGCTAGGAAGTGGTATGACAACCTCCCAATGCTAGCATCACAACTATGGAACTATTAGAAGATACCTTTATAAAAACATGGGGCATCCAGTTGGAAGACATTCCATTACTACTAGAAATACTCGAGCATATAAAGAAAAATGAGAATGAAATTCTCAGAGACTTCTAGGATAGGTTTGAGCACATGCTATATCAAATTCCTAAAAGTCATCTTCTTGAAGACAAGTACATTGTCCATCTCTATACCAATGCACTTTTAGTGCATCTAGGTTTTCCCCTCTCAATGGGACCTAGGAAATTTCAAACCCATAGACATGAGTAAAATCCTAGGATACCCTCGACGAATGCCCCCGAAGTACAAGAAATGGCTCCCTAGATTCACTGCTATTGATGGGGAAATAGTTGACTCTCACATGAGTGATTTTTGGTCTTTGTTTCAACTCCATGCTATCAATGATGATGCTGAAGATTTGGTGATGAAACTTTTCTCTGCCACTCTTTATGGCAATGCTAGGAAGTGGTATGACAACCTCCCAATGCTAGCATCACAACTATGGAACTATTAGAAGATACCTTTATAAAAACATGGGGCATCCAGTTGGAAGACATTCCATTACTACTAGAAATACTCGAGCATATAAAGAAAAATGAGAATGAAATTCTCAGAGACTTCTAGGATAGGTTTGAGCACATGCTATATCAAATTCCTAAAAGTCATCTTCTTGAAGACAAGTACATTGTCCATCTCTATACCAATGCACTTTTAGTGCATCTAGGTTTTCCCCTTAGTAAAAAGGGCCCAAGAACACTCAATGAAGCTTATAGCATGGCTACAAGGATCGAGAAAAATATCTTCTTGTCTGAGATAAAACACCTCTTTTTCTCATGCACTCTTAGTATTGAAAGTTTAATTTCCCTTGAAACCTTTACTGTTGATTTCCAAAAATAAGGGGGACAAAACATAGACCAGCAAGGGGTTGAGGAGAAGGATCCTGAAGGTGTTTCCCAATCCCATGATGAAGAGAAAGAGATTGAAGACATCAAGAACAATGATGAAGTATTGATGTGCGCTCCTCCCTTTGATGAAGCCATCCACGAGCCTTTTCCCCCTACACAAGAAGAAGATGATGAGGTTAGTTTATTTCCTTTTCAGGATTTTGATGATACCTTGTACCATGATTCAGAGGGTGAAGGAGAAGAGAAATCCTAGGGAAAGGTAGACCCTTCTTGTTGTAAAGTTGAATATGTAGGAACAAATCATGAGGATGAAGTAATGATACGTGTTTAAAACACCCAAGTCCTCAAAGCTCTTGCACAAGAAGAAACAAACACAGTAAGTTACCCTCCTCTCCAAAAATTTGATAATTCTCTACCTTATGATTTGGGAAAAGAGGAGGATATGGATGAGCCCTTATGTTTTTTGAATCCTTCATGTTATGATATAGATAGTGACATAGTTGATATTGATGAGTTAATACATGTTGGAAGATGTAAATGGGATGTAGTTAGTTATGATATGGACCCCATTTACAATATTGAGAGTCATATCCAAGATTTTCCTTCACAGTTATCACAACAGGTTGCTTTTGACTTTGACTAATGGCAATAAGGAAATGATATAATTACTGATGCTTTCCAAACACCCAAGGTTGACCTAGTCTCCTATTTTCCTGATGATTTTCGGTCATACCTTGATAATTTTGATGAGTACTCCTATGAGCACTTGGATTCATTCCATGAAGAAAATTACCAACCACCGTTATGCTCAGGTCTTGATAGGAGTAAGGACATTGTTTTCCTAAAGAAGGATTCTTGTGACAGCTTTCTCTAGCCACCTCCGATTACTTTGCCTTGTTGTGTCATCAAAGGCGTGGTTGGGAAACATGTCTTTTGTATTGAGTTTCCTCTGAGGCAAACCTTAGAGTTCAAGGGTAAGTTGAATACCTCAAGAAAAATTCTATCATATCATCTTTTCAACCTTACCTTAAGAGTTTGTCAGTCATCTTATAGATCCTTGTCAATCCCTTCCACGATTTTAGATTATGAGGATTTCCTAGGTAGCCAGTTTTCAGACCTTATGAGTCAATTTTATGAACCTTTGAATTTTCACAATCCCTTCCTGAAGTGGATTGAGCACTTTCCTCACAGAAAGAGTTGGCATGATTTTATCCCTCCCACCCGCCTCCATGAGTTAGACTTTATGACCTTCGATGATACGATACATTTTCTAACCCATGTTATTTTTGTGTTTAACTCATCATTGTTTTGGTTTATGATAAAGGATAGAGGTAGGTATTATGCGACATTGCTAGGATGGTTTCACTGGTCATTTGACTACACCTAACATTTTTCCAATAGGTAAGTACATGTAAGTAGGCATTTGCATTCATTGTACATACCATTTTTCATTTCATGCTAGAGTAGTTTGCTTTCACATTTGCATATATTATTGTTTTCTTATATATATATATATATATATGAGCCAAGGCTAACATCACCACCCCAAATGATTGCTAACAGTTTTTTGGCGAGATCAAGCATGATACAGGTTATGCTAGAGATGCTGAGGTTCTCATGCGCTCTACAATGAGCACATGTCCCTGAGTTGGAGCCAGATGTTATCACCCAGTTTAGGGATAACTAAAGAGATTATGTCTCGAGGCCCACAAGTCCTAGACATGGAGTACCGAGAGCCATATCAACTTGAGCATGGCCCTAGAGGGCTCATATTTTATTTTCTTTAGCACCTCCACCTAGTAAGAAACAACAACATCCATCACCTTGGCCTGGTCCTGTAGCATAAGTGGATGTTTCTCCATGAGGTAATGAGTCCATGTATCATGCTATGTGTCACTCTGATCCTCAAAACCTTTGAATATGTACATTTAGTTCTTTTTTTTTCTAACGGGTGCTTGGATCTTATACCTATCCACTTGGCCATATCTGGGGGGAATGACAGGATGCCCTAGTAAGCTTGTGCCCATAGGTTTTGTTTTTCCACTGGGGGGATTCATGAAAAGCCATCGTCCGTTCCCACCATACTTACCACTTTCCATCTTTCTCCCACTCATCCATCCCATTACACTGGTCTGGGCATTGGGTTGGCCAAATATTTAAGGGTTTCACCTTACCTTGTGGGAATAAGGGGCTAAAGGCCCAGAGGGTAAAATAAGCTGGCAAAATATAAAAGCCTAAAATAAAACCTGAAGATGCTTTGCCCAGGGATCTCCGAGAAATAAGTAAAAGGATTCTCAATAAGAAATAGAGGGACCCATGAAAAGTAATAAAACAAGACCTAGTCAGAGGATAGGGGGTCTCATCACGAGCCAACCTATTAGGTCCATGGGCATCTAGTGGTATGAAACTACTAGTAGTTAGTTACCATGTCAGGGTAGTTTCTCTTGGTGTCATAGCCAAGAGAAAGGGGGTCTCATCACGATCCAACCTTCTCATTTCCATGAAAGTGCTTATGGGTAACATTGCCACCACTGGTCACCATGCCAGGGAAGTGTCCCTTGATTATCTTCTTGAAAGAAAAAGCAATAAAGAATAAAGATAAAAGACATGAATGGGCTTGGAAACTTGTGCATCCATGATAGGTGCAATTCACCCTCTACAGAGGCACCCACAAGTAAGCCATGCATTTCCCTCCTATCACTGGACCCCTTCTCCTGACATCCCTTACCACCTCATCCACTCACATGGATTAGATTTGGTTTCTCCAGAAACACCCCACATCCAGTGATCATTTTCCCAATAGCATGCCTTGTCACTTCCTCCAAACTTGGCTTGCAGATTTGTATAATGTCTTTGAGCACTTGACTGTGTAAAAGGGGTTTTATGCACATGTTAAATAAAATTGATGATTATATGTGATTGACATTGCTATGATCCCTGTGACTTATGAGCCCATGGAGGGTGTATCTGTTGATGTGCATGACCATACTCGACAGACAGATACCATTATGGACAGGTACAGATGGGGAGATGATTAGTTCATACCTCCATGGGGTTGAAATCCCATCAGTTGGATGTTGAGACCCCATCAGGGGGTAGAGAGAGGTTAGAGGGTTTGCATCAGGGAAGAGGAGGACGTTCCACCAGAGGCAGCTTAACAGACCTATACCCAGGGGGTTTTTTCCCTTTCCACCAAGACATTTTCCTTGGAAGGCCCATGATGTCACCTAGGACACTCATGACATCATCCAATGCTTGTGGAGGTTTTGGGAGGCAGTTGTGGCATGTGTGGCAACTTCCGGAGGCCAACATTGCCCTAGAAAGGGATAATGTCACCCTAAAAGGGCATGACATCCTCATCTTTGCTTGATTTAGGGTTTGATTTTGACATTTAATATAAAACATTATTATTATGTATTTTTGGCCATGTCGGCCTTTTGTGACCTAAAAATTAATTAAGGTCATTGCTACTATATAAATAAGAGAGCTAAAAATCTCTTTTATTCATCATCTTTCACTCACACTTGTGTGAGGTCTGAAATTTTTGGCCCCTTTAAGGTTTTTGGCTAAAATTACTAGTGCACACTTATTGAAGGAGGCTTATTTTGGCAATTTTCTTGGTGGAAGGTTTACACCTAGGGTTTTTCTTGATGAATGCTTGGTAAATGTAAGTGAATTTCTACAATCCTTCCATTACTTGAATGGTTATAGTATTTTTACTTGCATTTTGTTAATAAATTGCTGGAATAAACCCTAGGAAATAAGCACATGTTGGTGTCCTTATTTTAATTCCCTACTAGATTATGCCATTGAGCCATTTTTGGTGTTGAAGACATTGCTAGGGCCTTGCCATTGCAACACCCTACCCTTGTACCTCACCTTAGCCATTTTTTACTTTGTCATTGAAGCTAAAGAAGGAGGAAAACACACTAAGGCCTAGGGTTACTACACCTTAGTGAGTCGTTTTCCCCTAGGGTTTGATGGTTGAAGCCTTGGATTATCAACACTTCACCATCAATTTCCTCTTGTCTTGGGCTATATTATTATCATTGTTCCTTCAACTCTTGCCACTACCTATTGACTCCATTTTCCCTATGAATGCACTGATCTAAGACCTTTATGCTTGAGTGCCTTGATCACCAAATATCCAATACTTTTGAACAATTACTAATACCTTCTAACCCTAACCTACTAACCCTATTTCCACCATTATCCATTTGATTTGTAATTATACTTTGCAGCATTTTATGTTTCTTTAAAGAAATTGAAAGATTGGCTAGAGCGTAGTAGTCTTTGCTTCTAATGAATGTGGTATGTAACATTGATGATAAATCATTCTTATTCATTTTGAAATCATTTATTGTCAAGTAACACATTGTGATCATTGCTATTATACATCATTTATTGCTTCATCAATTATATTAGTCAATAGCTTATTTTAGAAAGTCTAATTATATGAAGTACTAACCAACAAGTGACCTTGCAAATATAGTTTCTTGTTGCTTTGTTCCGGGAAGGTACATTTCTGGTTGTTATTTATATTTATTGGTTGTTTAGCTGGACTTTATGATTGGTGGTGACTTGTGAGGGGGGAAATTTTACTTATCCTTAAACCTTTTCCTTCTCAAAACCCAAGGTCATCGGGGACGTTTCCCCTGGGCCTACCACCCTAAATAGAAAGAGTTATCCTATTGAGGTGAAAATGATAGGATAGTCTCCAGTTACATCAGTGTGCCTTTCATTTACCTTTCCATTACATCCAAGTACAAACTGTGCGATAAAAGTGCCCACATATTCAACTTTGATGATCTTTTCTGCAACATGTTCCCGTATAAAGTGATACTTGATTGGAATGTGCTTCGTCTTGGAGTGCATCGCCGGGTTCTTTGACATATTGATGGAGTTTGTATTATCACAATAGATTGGAATGGGCTCATCATACTCAACCTGTATATTTATCAGAGTTTGTTTCATCCATAGAACCTGTGTACAACATGTTGTTGTTGCAATATACTCCGCCTCGGCTGTAGATAAAGATACCGATGATTGTTTCTTTCTTAGCCATGATACTAAAAAATCACCCAAGTAGAACATTGCTCCACTGGTGATTTGTTGGTCATCAATACAACTTTTCCAATCTGCATGAATGTAGGAAATAAGTGATAGATCCTTTCCTTTTGGATACCATAATCCAAACTCTTCCGTTCCTTTGAGATATCTGAAAATCCTCTTCACTTATAATACATGTGATTCCTTTGGTGTTGCTTGAAATCGTGCCACCTGTCCAACTTCCCACATTACATCTGGTCTATATGTTGTCACATATAGTAGGCTACCAATCATTGACCTGTATTGCCTCTGATCTGTAGACTTTGAATCATCATCATTGCTCAACTTGCAATTGGTTTGCATGGGAGTGATAATTGGTTTGCAATCTTCCATTCCAAACCTCTTTAACATTTCTATGATATTTTTGGATTGAGAAATACAAATTCCTTGGTTGATTTGATGTATCTGAAGACCCAGAAAGAAGGATAGTTCTCCAAGTAATGACATTTCAAATTCATTTTGCATGTCCTTTGCAAATTTCTGGCTTAACTTGTCATCAATACTTCCAAAAATAATATCATCAACATGTACTTCAATTAATAAAATACTATCTTGAGTTACCTTGATGTAGATGATCCATATGGATATCGGTAGCCACCCACCTTTGCCAACTGGCCCAAAATAGTTTTGTGACAATTTTGGCAACTTACTATTTTTAGCAGTTTTAACTTCTGGGGCCATTTTGAGGGCCTAAATGAAGGTTTTACGAGATTAATCTCTTCAATGAAAACCAAAGGCATTATTGAGCCCCCAAAATTAATCTCCTTGACTATACCTTTCCAACGGGCTATCACACGCCTAAAATGGAGATCGTATGCAAAAGTTACGACCCCTAGAAGTTGATGTACTAACTTACCCAAAGGAGGCCCACATGACTTTTGGCGCTTCATCTCCTAGGGTTAGGTTTTTGGATGTATAGGGTTTTTGGAATTCTTGTTTATTGTAAAAGGGCCTTCAAAGCCTCATTGTAATCTTCTTCTTGTGAATGCGCGCATTCGTCACATCTCTTCTCAGAGATAAGTCGCCACCATTCCAACAAGCTTGTTTCCGCTGCATTTTACAGTTTCATCTTATTTTGTTATTGAATAGAAAACTAGTTTTATTGTATCTCTATTATTTTGTGTTAAGAACTTGTTAATAATTTGTATTCATTTTGTTCTGCTCATAAAATCCAGATCAATGGTATTAGATCAGTCTTCTCCTTGTCATCTTAATGCATGTCCCCAATGAGGTCAGAGTACAAAGAGTTGGGTCTTGAGCTTGTTTCTCTTGAGGATAGAAACTCTCGCACGCCCAAGCGACCTCTCATGGAAAGAGAAAATAAATATGAAGGGATAGGAAATCCTTTCAAATTGTTGATTGAGTAATCCCTCATGCAACAGAGGAACGAGATGATGGATAGTTTCGTGCAAATCCTTCGGCGACTACCAACAGGCAACGCATCTTCTTCGAACGGAGGCACCGCCCCCTTCAAGGTACAAATAAACTTTGATATTCCTATATTTGAAGGTCAGATAGATGAAACTGTTATAGATAGGTGTTTGAATCTACTAGAAGGGTATTTTTCTATCCATAACTTTTCGAATAGAGAAAAGATTACTTTTGCGCTCCTCAAAGTTGTTCCCCATGCCAAAGATTGGTGGGAAACTTTCTGTGAGCAAAAGGAAATAGAGGAAACCTCATTATTTTCAGTCACAACCACCTGGGGATCCTTAAGGGATGCTATTAAGGAACAATACTACCCTGTCAGAAGTTATGATGACATGTATACCAAATGGACCACACTGTGGCAAGAAAGAGACCAAGCAGTGCCCGATTTCACAAATATCTTCCATACCTTGCGCACCAAGAGTGGTATCAATGATTCAGAGTGACATATGGTGCTCAAGTATCATGGTGCTCTACATAGATACATCTAGATTGAAATGGAATTTTTGGACATCTAATCCTTGGGCACGACTTACCGATATGCTGTCAAAATCGAGTAGAAGCTCAAACAAAATACATGGCAATTTGGGCCTGGGAACCCCTCACAACAAAAGCCAGGAAAGGGTGGCCCCAACCCACAGAAAAAAGGACATTTCAAATATGGACAGTATCATGACAACTGGTCCAAGCTGCAAGCAAAGAAGGACATCGAAAAGACAAAGAAAGATACCGGGAAGTGGTGCGACTTCCATAAGAGTCGTTGGCATAACACTGCCAACTGTTTCTCAAAGCAATCGTTGGTGGCCAAAGTGAAAGACTCTGAATCAGATGCAGATTCTAACTCTGAGCTAGAACTAGAAAGGGGAATATGGATCATTGCTGTGGAACCCAATGCCACCATTGCTACCACCAAGCTCCAGCTTGGTGAACCAGATGAGCCAGAAGAAGGAGAGCACCTCTTCCATTCACAGATGTGGGTAAAAGGCACCCCACTGCACTTCATCGTTGATAGCGATAGCCAGAAGAAACTCATCTCAGTAGAGGTCGTCAAGCGGATCGCACTGCCAACAACGTCGCACCCACAACCCTACACCATTGGATGGCTCTGCCAAGGAAGAAATCTTCGTGTCAGCCAACAGTGTCGACTGTCGTACGACATCAAGCCCTTCAAAGATGAGGTATTATGTGATGTTTCTCCTCTCGAAGTTTGTGATGTTCTTTTGGGCCAACCTTATTTATGGAAACATCATGTTGTATATGAGTCTAGGCCTCGTAGTGTTATTATTACTTTGAATATAAAATTTTACAGGATACCCGAGGCAGTCCCACCTAGTGTTATA
>JASDQU010243410.1:41211-59303 GCA_032191745.1 Picea mariana | reverse complement strand
CATAGACAAAGATAAAATAATAGAGTGCATTTTAGATATTCCTGTTGGCCAAGAACTCTCCAAATGCAACAATATTTGTCAATATTCTAACATATCTAGTAAGATTTGAAATGTACATATAAATGGGCCATGATTTGAATCTCATATCTCTTTCCTAAGATCAAACAAATAGACCAATATAGACATGTTTATAATTCATCAACAAACCATTCAAATTTTCAATGGAGTTTTTTTTTTCAGTATTTTTGCTCAAACTAAACAAGACCGTATCCATTTCACTGACCATTTTCATCTATGGCCACTTTGTAAGAAAGAATTGGACAAAATGAAAATATTGTATCATGCAATGCTCTATTATGTATTGATTGATCAGAGAGTAAATGAAGTTTAACTCTTTGTCCTAGGGTCTATTTTGCTCAGTTTGATCAATAACACAGGACTTTTGATCATTATGTTACCTTCAACAGCTGAAGGAGATTACCTACCAGGTTTAAAAAAACATTAAATTTGAGTCAATATCATTATCATCCTAATTTTAGACATTATATAAATTGTGCTCCTCCAAAGTTACATCCTTATTAGATAGTTTTTTACACTTAACAATAAACTTAATGATCTTGAACGAGATCCAACCTTGTAATGGAAGAATCAGGCATGTAGATTGAAGCATACCAAAAATTACCTTAACATGTTGTCACTGCCAGATTCAGCTAAGATTGTAAGCCTCCTCACTGTCTTCATGAAATCTATGGATTCAATTCAAAGACAATAAAATATTTGCTTAGTTGCCTAAAAATACACATAAGAAATTATTCCTAAACTCAAGAAGAAAACACAATAGGAAATTTCTTCTAACTAATACATAAGATTTCTCTCACATTGTAGTTGCTTGTGCTTTCAATTTTCTTAGCAAAGACAACATTAACATGATATGCAGAGACATTTTGTAAATCAAAGAAAATAGATTACAATTGTGTTCTTTTAGCCTTTGCCCAAGCCCTAATTTAGTAAATGGATCAAGTGTAAGTTTTGAAGTGAGATCAAATTACCTAGAAGGTTCCTCTCCAACCTACGTCATAATGTTACCAATATCCTTGTAGATAATACGGTTTGATAGCTCTAAATATTCAATACCAAGAATTTTTTGTAACATGTCATAGAGTTGTTTATAATTGCTGAACATTGTCAGATCAAAGGTTTGACCTACTTTTTCAGTCTCACTAAAGACATTGCAGGGGAGAAATGTATTCTCTGATGTCTTTTCATACCCAAAAATTTAGACCTTGTTTCTCCATACAGTGCGATAGTGCATTTGTCCATGCTCTTCACTCTTTCCACTTGCCCTTTGATGTGGGTAAGGTAAGACAACTACAAGGCCTCTCCACTCGTGATTTGAGGGAACCCATGGAAAAATAACTCTGAATCATTTCCAGTACCATAAAACTAGGGAGAAATACCTCTAAATTGTTTCCATTACCAGAAAATAGGGGAGAAAAAATTATGCATCATTGCCATTACCAGAAAATCGGGGCGAAAGGGAGGATCCAGTTCGAATTTTAATCTAGAACAAAATGCTATGTGTATTGAAATACTCCAACAATAGCATGGGTATCATGACTTTTACACCATATCCCATTTAATTAACTTTGGGAACCATTTTCCTAAAGTTAATTTCACTCATAAAGCTATAAATATCCCCTTTAATTAACTTTAGGAACCATTTCCCTAAAGTTAATCCCACTTAATTAATTCATAAACCCTTTTTATGACTTTCCCTCCTATTTTTAATTTAGAAAAGAAAAAATATGAGATAAATTCTATGTTTTCCCTATAAAACAAGGAGAGGTCTCCCCCCATTTCATTATCACTCTTTCATTCCTCTTTCTTTCATTTTCCCTCATTGTGGATTTTTTCCCTAGGTTTGTCCCTTTACCAATGAAACCTTAGTTTCTTGAGGAGCACACTATTGCATCCATCTATAGCCAGAGGAAAGAGCAACTACAACCACCCACTCGAGGAAATCAAAGATCCCTTTGAAGGAGAGGCCAACAGAAGATAAACACCTTGAAGATCTCTCCACCAGTGATATTGTGAAGTCTACCATTTGGGTAATGGATTCATTTATTCTTTGATCAAATAGTTGTTCTTGTCTTTAATTTTTTTGTTGCATTTTACTTCCATATATAGGAATAACATAGCTTAGAGAATAAATTAGTTCATTGAAATATAGGGTTTTTAGTTTTCTAACTCATTTGTCTGTAATCTTGTAGCAACCTCAAGGTTTGCAAAGTTTCTCACTCTGTTTGTACATTTGCACCAATAGAGTGGTGACTCCACTAGGGATATGAGCCAATCTCAAGATCCTTGATTGTGGGTGTTTGGTAAATGATTTTATTTGTTTTTTATGATTTTTTTAGGTTTTTCTGACTTCTTTTAGCTTTATGTGTTGTGTTTGCAAGTGACAAGGGTTGGAAACCACAAAGGAATCCCACAGAGTTGAGCTCCCAGGTGTAGGAGACCCCCTAGAGACCATCACACTTATTGGGGTCAACAAGTTCATTTACCAATGCATCAACAAGGTCCGGTTCCTTTGTTTGTCAATGTAGGAAACATGGTACCTTTCATCATGGGCCAACACACTTTTTGAGGTAACTTTCTGTAGGGGTTAAAAAAAATATTTTTTCTAGTTTTAATCGCTTTTGTGTGTCTACTAGGTTTATATTTAGGGAATGTGGATGATTAGTTAGATTTTAGTTTGTAGGTTTGGCTTAAAACCCTTAAAAATCCAAAGAATTGAGGAACAAACCCCCATATGGTTTTACCACCTTTCCTTCAAGATTTTTTTTTAGGGTTTGACTCTTTGTTTGTTCTCTGCAAATAGGTTGTAACTTTTCATTTCAATGGTTGTTTACACCTATAGGTTTCTTTTCTTGCAATTCATTTCATTTTAATTTGACAAATCAAAAGAAACATAGGCATATAGATAGTTGCATTGCAATTTTTTTAATTGTCTGTTATAGTCATGGACCATTTCATTTTTTCTATTAAAGAATGCTCATGTAGGTCAGATTTCCATAGATCCTGTGTGAATGGCATAATTTAAAAAAAAAAAAAAACCAATATTGGTCGCTTTAGCGACCAACCTGTTCATCGCTAGTATAGCCAATTGGTCGCAAACATCAACGTGTTAGTCACTTTAGTGACCAACCTATTAGTCGCTAGAGCGACCAACGTGTTCATCGCTAGAGTGACCAACGTGTTCGTCGCTATTCAGATAGTCTCTAGAGCGACTAATTGATCCTCCTTCTTTTGACCTTTTTAACTGATAGTTTGGTCGCTCTAGCGACTAATATTCGTCGTTCTGGCAACTCATAGTGGTTTATTGACTAAGTTTGCCAGGGTTGTTTTGGTCACTCTTGCAACTAATATTAGTCGTTTGACTAACTAACATTTGTCGCTAGACGAACCTTTCCCTATTGTGAATATGCTTCTTTTTCTGTTTGCTAGAATGACAAACATCCATGTGTGGTTGCTATACCGACGAAAAAAAAAATCATCTTGGTCGCAAAAACGACTCTATGCCGACGAAAATTCGTCTCTACTTCGTTGCAAAAACGTTCAAATTTAATAGTGGTTGTACACTACTCATTAACACTCAAGGAGGATGTAAGATGCATATTGAATTCCCTGGACGTTGCATGCAAGTTCCAAAATGAGGTTGATGCCATACACAACATTGGATGTTGTGTTTCATTTCCTTGAAATTGTGTGAAGGGATGGTTGGATGTTGGCATCAACCTTAGAGAATGTTCTTGGGTGATGGGCTATGCCATTTAGGTAAAAGTCGATGAAATAATAAACCTTTCTTAATTATGTTCTTCCCAATGGATCTTTATTAATTCTGTTCTTCCCAATGGATTTGGCATTTTTTTGCATCTTCTTTTTGGAAGCATCATTGTTCAATAATGATTTGGCATAATGTGTGGATTTCCTTGAGTCTCTCATTCCAATGCAACTATCTTATATGGTTTTACTAATGGTCATTTCATATGATTTGATTAATGGACAATTCTTACATGTGTCAAATTAATTGGTATTGCCTTTATATGGTAAAAATAAATGCCAACAATTCAATTTATTCTAATCAATTGGAATTAAGATAGAAAAGGACTTTGGTATTGTCCAAGAAAACCATATGTTTTGGCTTCAAAGATGGGATTATATCATAGATATAAACACATTTTTTTTTTTTAATTTCATTAATTTGGGTGAGGTGGTAATAATTGATTTTGTAACTATGGACATAGAACATTTGTCCTCAGTTGATAGAAATGATCTAGTATTTATGTTAGAGTTGATTGAGTCCCTTTCAAAGAAATTGAGTAGCCTAGGAAATATTTTGTTGCTTTCCCTAGGTAGAGGAATCAATCTTTACTGGTGAGTAAGTGAATTGAGTAGTGTTATTTGAGCATTATACAACCATATCATTTGGTATATAGCGTAACATTATATAACTATTGAGCATATCACTCTTGACCTATAACAATCCATATGTTACTTCATGCCTAACACTTTATCACCCAATTCAGACATATATTTCAAATTTGTAAGCATTTGAATGTGCCTTATATTCAAAAGAGAAACATGAATGATGTGTTAACTAGCCAAAGTAGTTCTTGCATTAAACAATAGATTTGATTGTCCAATCATTTAATTGATGAGAACCTACACTGCCAAGTAGAGTGAGAAAAAGATTATGTTCTCAGTGACAAAGTAGTTCTTGAGTCCTAATTTATTGTTGGTATTGTTAGTTGGTTGTTGTGTACAGGCTACATTGAGAACATAGGCCTTGCAGCCATTTATAGGATAGATATATTTGCATAAGATAGAGGAAAAGAGTTTGTAAGTTAAATTCTGCAAAGTATATGTGTTGGTGAAGCAATTGGGCCATAAGTATCTTATTTACTGATCACTAAAGTCACAATGGGTAGTGTTTATGAGACGATAGAAGTTTGTTCCAATGATTTTCGGGACTTCATATCTATTGGATTTATTGTCAATGATGTTTTATGGAGAGGATGATGATGTTGTAAAAAGTTATTAAAATTATGCCTAAGTTTCACATTTGTTATAGCCACTGAACTGTCGATCAAGTTTTAGCCAAAAGTAAAATCCAACCAAATTCTTGTAGCAAAGTCCCCACTTGAGAAATTTACACTTTTGGATACGTTCAAAACTGCAAAAAACCCCAAAACAAATTTCTTCTATATATCTCATTTTCTACAAGGAGAGATTTGTCTACTAAGTTAAAGGATGTACACCTAAATCTTGTTGATCTTTTATGAATGTTTTTACTAGAGAGGTTCTCCGTGTCCTTAAAATCGATAATCAATATGCAACCACAACAAAGTAATTGATGTTGTATAGATTGAGATATACACCATTGAATATGATGATTTGAGAGAGGTTTAAGGAATTGGAACTCCTACAATTCTAAATTTATGCTTTTGGATCAATTCAAAATTGCTAAAAACCCCAAACAAAGTTCTTTCATAGTATATATATCATTTGCTAAAGTGAGAGATTTGTATACTAAGTGAAAGGATGTACATTTAATTCTTGAAGATAATTTATGAATGTTTTTACTAAAAAAATTCTCATATCCTTAAAATCAACAATCAATATGCACCCAACAACAAAGTAATTAATATTGTATAAATTGATATATACGCCATTAAATCTTATAATTTAAGATAAATTTAAAAAATTAAAAAGATCACTTGTATATCCCAATTAATACTATTCCAATATGAAACATGAAAAAAAGATCACTTGTATATCCCCTCGTCCTAAAGATTAACTTGAATACTAGGAAATTCAATGATAAAAATTATAACAATAATATTAAAATATAGCAAGTTTTATGAATCTATCCAATTCTGCTATGAAGAAGGATACTCATTTAATGGAGTATTTACCTAATTCAATGTGGGATAACAAACACTCAATACAACACAACTAATCTAAATTTTTACCCATTCATAATTCAATGTGGGATAACAAACACTCAGTACAACACAACTAATCTAATTTTTACTTATTTCCACAAGGAGCACTCATACAACGGTAACTAGGCTTTTTTTTCTCATGCACATTTTAATTTTGTAAAAAATATACTAAAATTCAGTTGTGAAAATCACAACCACCAAAACTTGTAATAATAATAATAATCTATTTTTAAGGTCACTTTCAAACACCAAATTTTATCATAACAACCAAAACTTGCAATAATAATAATAATAATCTATTTTTAAGGTCACTTTCAGACACCAAATTTTATCATAACAATCAAAACTTGCAATAATAATAATAATAATCTATTTTTAAGGTCACAGCGCACCATGTTGGTGTATCAGACCCCTCCCCCAATTATTTCACTAGTAAAGTCTATAGACGTATATATACCTTACTCCTCAAGATTTGAACTTGTAACCTCTCAAAACACATATTCTTAACCATTAAACCCAGACTATATAAAATTACATTAAAATAATTCTAGTTATCTCAATCTACTCATAATCTACTCATATGGTATAATTGGAATCTCAGTTTGAATAACAAATTTGGAATCTCAGTTTGAATAACAAATTTTCTGGTTAAGGCCACTCTGTTGAAGAGGTTGCGCACAAACGGAGCGATCTAAGTGCCCCTTATACTGCGCGCTGCAATTCAGATTCATTCAATGCATTTTTAAATGAGAATGATTACTTGTGGCCAGTTCTGAACATATGAAAACCTAAATGGCAATCATTGATAGATAATAGTGCTCATTGCCTGCGCTCAGTCAACGGGTCACAAATATATGATAACAGTTTACTATCACATACCTGCAAGCCTGCAATGACAGGAGCAGGTTTCTGAATGTCTGGTAGATACTCACAAAGGGTCAATTGTTCCAGTCCTGCGCCACCAATTCTGGGAATGCCCACAAATTATACGCGCTGACAACACTCACGTCCGTAAATAATATGATAGCTGTGCACGTCTGGCTATGGCTATTTACAGGGACGAAGAAGATCACGGGATCAATAAGGCTGTCAATCTATGTTTGTTTTATATATGAAAGGAGCGGCCGGGCCAGAGGGCCAAATCCACCACATGTGATAACGCAGAAAGTAGTACAACTTGCCTTCACATGGAGCCGCTCCATCAGCCCAAGGGCCAGAGGCTACTTGCTAACTATACTCGTCATCATTACCATTTACGTTACACGTTACTTTCAATCTCTCCGTCACTGCCTTGGAAGATGGCCAACCAGGGGCGAAACTGTGAATAAAAATAAAACGTACCGCCGTCAATTTTTGCCCAAAAATACCATAGCTAAATGTAGCCAGGGCTATTGTATCAGAAAAGTAGCGGATCATAGGAAGCATTTCCCAAAATATATATTCCCCAAATATCGTGCCTTTTCTCACTCTGGCTAAAAATGATTGAAATTTGAAACCGTTCCTGTTTTTAAATGGATATTTGAATGTAATAATAATTTTGTTGTTGATGTATATAATTGGAATAAGTTAACTTTGGAGTAATCTTTTCTATTTTTAGAAAAAAAAATGGTCTTAATTTTGTCAAATTTTCAGGGAAGTTGAGTTTTGTATGGATAAAGTTTCATGTATTTCATAATTTTACTTCAAAAATTTTACCTCGTTTTAAACTAATCTAAAAAATCGATCAAAATTCTAAATTGATTAGAAATTTAAAACCCACCTTCTAAAAACTTGCCAAAAAAATAACTTCCAAAAAAATATTGCTTCCAAATTAACCCACTCCAATAATTTAGTGCCCTTCCACTTTTCCAATGCTTTTATAACAACACGGTAATAAAATGCCGACATCATTCAAAAGAAAAAACTTTCCAACTTTTATTGTGATTTAGTTATGAAGGTAGGTATTTAAGAAGTCACGTTGAACTTGTAATAAAAGGAACATATGACATTCATGGGTCATGGAGGTATAATATGTATGATTTTATTGGATTTGAATTTAGGTGTTTTTTTTTTTTTTTAAATCTTTATTTTGAAATTTATGGGTTCAAATCCATTGAGGCAACCTATTGGACTTATCATAAATGATATTCTACATAAATGATAGAGAAAAATTTTATTTATTTATTTTTATTTTTAAAAAGTAAAAACAATTTCAACATTGCGTATGTTTTGTTGAATATGGATTTGTTGAAGGAAAATTAAGCTATGTTATGCATACAACCTTTGAGATGGAGACTTGTCACATAAATAATCTAGGTTTAAATTTAGGTGGGTGTAGAGCCTTTGTTTGTGAGAGAGGGGAAATATGTTCCACTTGATCTTATTAATAATATGTTTGAAATATATATACTTCAATGTTTGGGGGATCATATGCAAGTTGATGGATGAGATTGCAATTGGGGTCTTGTATCACCCATCATGGTGATATGGAAATTTTTTATATAAAGAGTTTTAAAGTAATTGTTATTGGTACATTCTTCCAAACAATGAAAATGATATGTCGATGATAATAAAATAATATAGACTTATGGTAAAGATAAATTGGACTAGTTCTTCAATCATCTCAACAACCAATCAAACTACATAAAGTTTAAGATGGAAATTTAGGAACAAAAATACCTTGCATGTGTTGATGTCCTAGTTACCAAAAAAAACAAATGGACCTTTGACATGCCAAGAGTCACAGTAATAAGGATCCACATCCCAATTCACACCATCTTCCTACCCAAAATACCCTCATTATCCATCCAAGATTTATCCTGGATAACAAGCACTTTGAGAAGTGAATTAGGCCATTTTTCAAAAGTACTCAAAATAATGGCTATAAAGATACCCAAATAAATATAATCTTTAAAAACCTCAAAGAAAACTTTGTACAAAAAGTAAAAACATGTCCAACAAAAAAATGATGGTTACCGAATAATAATCAAGAATTTAGGATCTTGAACAAAGCACTACTAGGGTTTTATCGTTTCCTTTTGGTTTTCTTTTGCATTCCTAAAGCACAACCTCTGGATCAAGGGAGGGAGATCCCCCACCACCTTCGTCGCTGCCTAATATTTTAGTGTTTTAGTCTCTGGTTGCTTCCTACAACAAGTCTGTAAAACCTCCACCATCACAATTTTTGAAGTAGATAGACGATATTCTGAATGTCTCATTGCATCCATCGACATCTCACAACTTTGCGTTGAGGCTTGATAAAAATGGGTTAATTGGATAGTTTATTGGGTTGTGGTCATCCCCGCATGCTATGGTTTAATAGGTTGACAAAAACTAGAAGACCTGGATCCAAGGGAAAATGTCTTCACCTTTTTCTAATACGGGATTTTTTTGTGTTCTTGTTTGAAAATAATGTAGTTCGAGATCTTATTTTCAAAAGAGAGCCTTATTTTATGGGCACCAGGGGTATGTATTTGAATAAATGGGCGTTGGACTTTAGTCTTGAGAATGATATCTGATCCAGATTATATTTGGCACGAAATGAGAGTGGAGATATAATAAAGAAATATACAGAGATATTGAAAGAGAGTCAATAATATAACAAGAGGCACATATATACAGTAATACACAATTTCTATTAATGAAAGAAATGTAAAGAGACTGTAAAAATACAAAGTGAAAGACTCGCTAGAATGGTGGCAACTTATCTCCGAGAAGAGATGTGACGATTACTTGCATCTGTGAGAAGATGATTGTTACAATGATGATCCAAAGGCCTTTTCAACATAAGTAAAATCCAAAACCCTAACCTCGAAAGATGAAAATCCAAAAGGTTTGTGGGCCTGGATGGGGGTAGTTGATACGTCAACTTCCCGGGGGCGTAACTTTTGCATACGATCTCTGTTTGGGGTGCTCGATACACTGTTATAAAGGTCTAACCGAAGAGAACGATTTTTGATTGGCCTAGGTTAATACCTTTCATAGTCACCTGGGCCCCAAATCCCAAAAAAACGTCGTTTAGGGCCTTAAAACAACCCTAGAAGTTTGGAACCTGAAAAACTACCGAAAACTTGCCAAGATGAAAAATTGTTTTTCGAACCCATGGAATAGGTGGGTGGCCAACGATATCCACCTGGATCAATCCTCCCTCCTTAGGAAGCAATGCTCTCCATTGCGTTGAGTTCCCAGGGGAGAGGGGGAAGTGTTTACTGAATATGAATCTTGGTGAGTTGCTTGTCTTGATGGAGACGTCATGATACTTGGTTTGTGGAATGCTGTCATGAACATGTTGCTTGAGGGGTTGAACCTTTTTAACCAGTCTGGATACATGAGATGACTGTGTGCAGAAGGAATCCTTGCGTTTTGATGCAATCTTGTCAACCTGCTTCTGTTGGATAGAAGGTGCTTGGATCGAGCTTGTAGTGGTTGGAGTATCATTATGGTCCCCTTTTGAACAGATTGTGAAGAAGCTAAATTTTGTAGTATGAAATACTACCTTGCGACATTGTTTAGGGGGGACAGTAGTTGGAACTACCTCTGGTATTCTGTACAGATGACCCCCCAGAGAAACAATGACACTACGGGGTCGAGACTCATAAACAACATGGCATTTCCACATATATGGCTGGCCCAAGAGAAAATCACAGGCATCCAGTGGGGAAACATCACATAATACCTCATCCTTGAAGGGTTGGATGCCGTATGAAAATCAACATTGTTGGCTGACATGAAGATCTCATCCCTAGCGAAGCCACCCGATGTTGTATGATTGCGGGTGTGGTGTTGTCGAAAATCCCAATTGTTTGACGACCTCTCCTGATATGAGGTTCTTTTGGCTTCCTCTATCAACAATAAAATGCAGCAGGGTCCCCTTCACCCACATCTGTGAATGAAAAAGGTTCTCCCCCTCTTCACGATATATTGGTTCTTATGGTTGAATTGTTGTGGTCATGACAATATCAGTCGGGTCTACGTCGATGATTTGTCTTTTACTAGTGTTTTCAGAATCAGATTATGAATCAGGGCTTGACTCCTTGTCTTTGATCTCGACCACCAATGATTGTTTTGAGCGACATTCATTGGTGTTGTGCCAGGGGATTTTGTGGAAATCACACCATTTTCCAGTGTCCTTCTTAGTCTTCCCGTGACCCTTGTTTTCCTATGGATTAGACTGGTTTTCAGGAAGTTGTTTATTAGGGTCGTCTTTCTCATACTTTGGTTGTTGTGGATTTGCAGATCTTAACTCTTGTTTGTTCTAGTGCCGATTTTTTTTCTCGATTTTAACAACATATCAATAAGCAGAATCGAGTGATGAGATGTTTAGAAAATTCATTTCAGTTTGGATGTATTTGTGTAGAGCCCTGTGATATTTTAGAACCAAATGTTGTTCAGAGTCCTTGATACCCATATTGGTGAGCAAGTTATGGAATTTATTGGTGAACTTAGGAGCTGCTTGGCCCTTTTATTACTGCAGTGTGGTCCATCTCATATACTGGTCCTCATAGTTTCCAACAGGGTATTACTGTTCCCTTACTTCATCCAAAAAATAATCTCAAGTGGGTTCGACCCCGTATATTCCAGACTCCTTTGTGGAACTTTTCTCCCAGTAAGTTTCCCACCAATGTTTGACATGGGGGAGAGACTTAAGGAGTGCAAAGGTGATCGTTTTCCTATCAGAAAAATGGTGAACATAGAAATAACCTTCTAGCAGATTTAACCATTTGTCTAAGGCATCTGCATCTATCTGACCTTCAAATAAGGGAATATCAAAATTAACCTATACCTTAAAATGTGAGGTTCCTACAAAGTGGTCGCTTGATGAAGACATGCATGTTGTTATCAACATGAGTTGAAGGATGTGGGAAAAATTCTCCATCATTTCATCTCTTTGTTGTGTGAGAACTTGCTCAAGCAACATATTAATAGAATCTTTTGCTCCATCATTTTTCTTTTCTTCCACCATGAAGGGTTTCTTGGGTGTGCGAGAGTGATTGTCCTCAAGAGAGACAAGCTCAAGACCCAACTCACTATACTCAGATCTCGTCAGGGACATGCACTGAAAAATGATCAAGAGCAGCCTGCTCTGATACCATTGATCCAGATTATTTTCGACACGAAATGAGAGCGGAGATATAACAAAGAAATATACAGAGATATTGAAAGAGAGACAATAATATAATAGAGATATATCAGAAATATAACAAGAGGCACATATATACATTAATACATGATTTCTATTAATGAAAGAAATATACAGAGACTGTAAAAATACAGAGTGAAAGACTCGCTAGAATGGTGGCAGCTTATCTATGAGAAGAGATGTGATGGATAATCGCATCCGTGAGAAGATAATTTTTACAATGAGAATCCAAAGGACTTTTTAACATAAGTAAAATCCAAAATCCTAACCGCGGAAGATGAAAATCCAAAAGGTTTGTGGACCCCGATGGGGGTAGTTGATATGTCAACTTCCCGAGGGAGTAAATTTTGCATATCATATCCATTTGGGGCACTCGATACACTCTTAGAAAGGTATAACCAAGAAGAATGATTTTTGACTTGCCCAGGTCAATGGTTTTGGCAATCAACTGGGCCCAAAATCCCCAAAAAACGTCGTTTAGGGCCTTAAAACAGCCCCGAAAGTTCGGAACCCGAAAAACTACCGAAACACTGCCAAGATGGAAAATTGTTTTTCGAGCCTGTGGAATAGGTGGGTGGCCACCGATATCCAAATGGATCAATCCTCCCTCCTTAGGAAACAATGGTCTCCATTGCATTGAGTTTCCGAGGGAGAGGGGTAAGCGTTTGCTGAATTTGAATCTTGGTGAGTTGCTTGCCTTGTTGGAGATGTCGTGTTGCTTGGTTTTTGGAAGGCTGTCATGAACCTGCTGCTACCAGGGTTGAACCTTTTTAACCAGTTTGGCTACATGAGATGAATGTGTGCAGAAGGAATCCTTTTGTTTTGTTGCAATCTTGTCGACCTGCTTCTGTTGGATAGAAGTTGCTTGGGTCTAGGCTGTAGTGGTTGCGGTATCTTTTTGTTCCCCTTTTGAATAGATTGTGAAGAAGCTAAGTTTTGTAGTATGGGATACTACCTTGTGACATTGTTTAGGTGGGACAATAGTTGGAACTACCTCTAGTATTTTGTAGAGATGACCCCCCACAGAAACAATGACACCACTGGGTCGAGACTCATAAAGAGCACTACGTTTCCACATATATGTATGGCCCAAGAGAACATCATGGGAATCCAGTGGGGAAACATCACATAATACCTCATCCTTGACGGACTGGATTTCATATGAAAATCGACACTGCTGGCTGACATGAAGATCTCGTCCCTGGCGAAGCCACCCGATGTTGTATAGATGCGGGTGTGGTGTTGTCGACAATCCCAACTATTTGAAGACCTCTGTTGAGATGAGGTTCTTTTGGCTTCCTCTATCAATAATAAAATGCATCAGGGTCCCCTTCACCCACATCTGTGAATGAAAAATGATCTCCCCCTCTTCAGGATATGTTGGTTCTTCTGGTTGAATTGTTGTGGTCGCGACAATAGCAGTGGGGTCTACGTCGATGATTTGTATTTTACCATTGTTTTCAGAATCAGATTCCAAATCATGGTTTGACTCCTTGTCTTTTATCTTGGCCACCAATGACTTTTTTAAGTGACATTCATCGGTGTTGTGCCAGGGGATTTTGTTGAAATCACACCATTTTCTAGTTTCCTTCTTCATCTTCCCGTGACCCTTATTTTCCTGTGGCTTAGACTATTTTTTAGGAAGCTTTTTGTTAGGGATGTCTTTCTCATACTTTGGTTGTTGTGGATTTGCAGATATAAACTCCTGTTTGTTCTGGTGCCTAAATTTTTTCTCGATTTTAACAACATATCAATAAGCGGAACTGAGTGATGAGATTTCCAGGAAATCTATTTCAGTTTAGATGTATCTGTGTATAGCCTCGCGGTATTTTAGAACCAAATGTTGTTCATAGTCCTTGATACCCACTTTAGTGTGCAAGGTATGGAAGGTCTTGGTGAAATCTGGAACTGCTTGTCCCCTTTCTTTCCGAAGTGTGGTCCATCTCATATATTGGTCCTCATAGTTACCAACAGGGTAATACTATTCCTTTATCGCATCCACAAAAAGTCCCCAAGTGGGCTCGACTAAATATATTCCAGACTCCTCTGTGGAACTTTTCTCCTAGTAAGTTTCCCACCAATGTTTGATATGGGGGAGATCCTTAAGGAGTGTGAAGGTGATATTTTCCCTATCATAAAAATGGTGAACATAGAAATAACCTTCTAGTAGATTTAACCATTTTTCTAGGGAATCCACATCAATCTGACCTTCAAATACGAGAATGTCAAAATTAACCTGTACCTTGAAAGGCGAGGTGCCTCCGAAGTGGTCGCTTGATGAAGATGTGCATGTTGTTATCAACAGGCATTGAAGGATGTCGGAAAAATTCTTCATCATTTTGTCCCTATGTCATGTGAGAGCTTTCTCAAGCAACAGATTAATAGAATCTTCTGCTCTGTCATTTTTCTTTTCTTTCACCATGGAGGGTTTATTGGGTGTGCAAGAGGGATTTTCCTCAAGAGAGACAAGCTTAAGACCCAAATTTCTATACTCGGACCTCTTCGGGGACATGCATTGAAGAATAATCAAGAGCAGCCTGCTTGATACCACTGATCCAGATTATTTTTGGCACGAAATGGGAGTAGAGATACAATAAAGAAATATACAAAAATATTGAAAGAGAAAAAATAATATAATAGAGATATATCTAAAATATAACAAGAGGCACTTATATACATTAATACATGATTTATATTAATGAAATAAATGTACAGAGACTGTAAAAATATTGAGTGAAAGACTCGCTAGAATGGTGGTAGCTTATCTCTGAGAAGAGATGTGATGGCTACTCAAACACGTGAGAAGATGATTGTTACAATGAGGATCCAAAGGCCTTTTTAACATAAGTAAAATACAAAACCCTAGCCCCAGAAGATGAAAATCCAAAAGGTTTGTGGGCCCCAATGGGGGTAGTTGATACATCAACTTCCCGGGGGCGTAAATTTTTCATACGACCTATGTTTGGGGCACTCGATACACCGTCAAAAAGGTCTAACCGAGAAGAACATTTTTTCACTAGCTCAATTCAATTCCTTTGGCAGTCACCTAGGCCCCAAACCCCCAAAAAACGTCGTTTAGGGCCTTAAAACGGCCCCAGAAGTTTAGAACCTGAAAAACTGTTGAAAAACTGCCAAGATGGGAAATTGTTTTTCGAGCCCATGGAATAGGTGGGTGGCCATAGATATCTACCCGGTTCAATATCCCTTCTACAGTCCTAGTTTGGGTTTTCCTTCCTTTTCTCCCTTTGCACTATTGGAATGATGAAAACATGAGAAGCATCAGTAATACGTTGGGTAGACTCATTGATCGTGTTGAGCCACGAGAAGGTCTCTATTCATGTGCCCAAATCCATGTGGAGGAATTTAGAAGGCTATTAAGCTAACCCTTTACAAGTGGTATTATATCCAAAAGGTAGACCATGAACAACTCTGATTTAAATGCAAACCTTTCCATGAATATGGACACTTCACAAAGAGCTGCCCCAAAATCCAATCATGGTTTGTTAGTTGAAGGTGAACAAGAATAGTGGAAACAATAAAAAATAAAGAAGGAAACATGAAAGAAAGTAGTTCACCAACCAAAGAATCCTTAGCGGGGAATTCCCTCACCCCTTCTCCACAAAAATCTCCTCAAAAATATTTAATGTCTATTGTTGGGGAGGGTCGTGAGGCTAAGAGCGACCAGAATAAGTTCACAACCTTAGAGAATGTAGAGGAAAAAATTGCAAAATTACATGAGATTGGGGTGGAAAAGGAAAATATTAGCAATCATATCATGGAGGAACATGAACACCAATCAAAAAAGAAAGGCATTCCCTCTCCTAAGATGGGGGATCCCACTCTTGGTAAAATCATCACTATGCCAATGTCTGGTATTCCAGTAATCCTTGAGGAAGGTGTCGAGCTGTAGATATACCATGTAAATCAACATTTAATTGTCAACCCAGGAAGGTAGACTTAGAGGAACCAGCACAGGAAATGCAGGGCTGGAGAGGGGGTTTAAAGGATGCCAAACTAATCTCTGAACTGCTAAAAGAAACTCACTGGAAGAAGCTATTGTACTCTACTCTTCTCTACACTACTCTGTACTACTTTGTACTGACCGGTACTGTGCTGTACTAACTTTATAAAACTATTCTGTATTAATATGCATGTAAAAGATCTACTAAAAACAGTTAAGTTCTTGCTACTTATTACTCCACACAACTCAGCAACCTCCTATGAAACTCTCTATTGTAGTCAAATAAAACTTCTCTATCCCATGAGATATCCAAACTAGTTCCTGAATGTTAAGCAGTCTAAATGTGAAAACTGAAGAAATGAAATCAATGGCTGAAAAGATAATGCTAAACCCTCTGTTGCAATCAAATGGAATGCTATTTCTATTCTATGAAATCAAAGAAAAACGGCTGAAAGATAATGTCTATTGTAAATGTAATCTACACAGCTCTGTTTCCATCGAAGGGGGCCCTGCTTTCTCTGTCAATAGGCCGTTCTCTCAATCAACGCATACTGAAAATGAATAACCTACAGCAAAAGCAAAATGGAAATAACAGGAATCGTATCACTGAAACTCTGAATTACTTTATTGAAAAGAACAACTACAAGTGTGTGGGCATTCGACCTCCGTTCGATTCCTCTATTTCTCCAACATAACAACGTTTTTGATTCCCTTTACATATTTCTCTACATCCTTTCTATCATGTTTCAGCTCTCTAGCAATGCGTGGCTTTGCGCCCTAGATGAATAAGGAGTTACAAAACGGTTTCGAGAGATCAAGGAGGATGAGACACATTTTTACATAATCAATCCATCTAAGATTGCCTGTAGTCGTGTCATGGGATTGCATAAACTTTGACAAACGGTTTCCTTGCGTTATGCACGAATTTAAATACTTTGATGCCAACTATTGGGTTTTCAAACAAACAGTTTCCCCCCTGCGTTACACATGCACAAATTTATGAGTGCGTTACACATGCACGGATTTAGGAAGTGGCAGAGGGCACCAACTATTCTGTCAAGAAAAGGTCCAGCTATAGAGATTCCTCCTCAAATCGCAGAGCACTCTGTTTAGCTTATCTTGGCATTTTGCATATTGCCCAATAACCCCAGAAACTGAAGTAAATGATGACCTTAACAATTTGCAAATCTTGAATAATATTGCCAAAAGCATTCCCAAATAAAACACAAACATACCCTGGTCCTCCACTAGCACTACCGGGGATAACAATAACCCCATGTCTTTTTGCAAACCATTTAACAACTTCAACATCATCAGAAGCACCAGTTGGTAACTTTGCTCCAGAGATAAATTACTCCTTGTCTGCCCTTTACAGCATTTGCACCAAGAGGTGACAGTGCATCCACATTATATCTTTGTTTTTAAGCCCTTTCCTTCACCCATTCAGGGCCAAGCTCCAGTGAATGCAGAGCAAGCTTTTGTCCAATGATTGAAGCACATATTGAGATATTATCTTGTGCTTTGGGCGATTGTGCTCCAAGGCCCATATATGTGTAATAGAATATGAATATCATAGAAAGAATGCCAAAAAGACTTCAGGAGAGTAAACAATATCTTCAAGAACCAGCAAGAAAATGTTATAAATCCGGAGGCCAACATCCCCCCATGCCCAGCCTTTTGCATGTCCTCATGCAAATGAATTCACCTCTTTAACACTGGCACGGTAATAGAATGTTAACAGTCCCAAGAACTGTCCATCTTGATTAATAGGAATTGCCGAGAAGAACCCCTGCACTCTGAGTATATGCTGTCAACTTATCCAATTTCCCTTATCAAACCTTCCAAACCTTCTAAGAGCTGGGTAAATTTAGCAGCTTCGTTGATATCTTCACTGGGTGCGAGCTGGTACCTAGTACTGGTAAGCTCTGTTTAGTATCAACATTATGTTAAAGAGACAAATATACCAGGAATGGCGCTCAGCATTTAAACTCTTGATGGCCACATC
>JASDQU010243410.1:21652-40197 GCA_032191745.1 Picea mariana | reverse complement strand
TTTCCAAGAATTGCTGAAGAAGAAGAGCATCTGAAGGCTGTAGAACAGATTGAAACCAATGTTCAATATGATGATGCATACCATGTTCTGTTGCTGCTGGAGTTTCTAACTGCTCATTGTTCTCTGTAGGCTGGCAAAGGTGTTCACACAGAACCACTGAATCAACTGTTTCCTCCTCCATCTCTTGAGCTGTAGAGATCTCTTCAAGTTCCTGCAAGATGCACGAAGGTTCTTGCAACAATATCTTCTTCCGTTCATTCAATCTTGAATCCATTAGTCAATTTTTTGTGATTTTTTTCTTTTGTTGTAGGGGGCTTGCTAAAAACTTTTAAAGTCACATCAACTGATAATAATTCCGAAACCCACACTAGCTTGAAATAAAATGAAATGCACTCTTGCTGAATGGAAATTTGCTTCTACTGAATCAAATGCACATCCTTTTATACCGATGAACTCAACTGCTGAATCAAATCAAATACTGCCGAAATCAAGACTCTGTTGTTGTTGAATAAAATCTACTAAAATGAAAACCCCTTTGTTGCTGAATGTAATCTAACACTGCTGAAATGAACCACTTGCACACTAATGAATTTGAAAGCACTCTTTACTTCTAGAGAAATACTTGCAGAAATCAAATCTACTTGGCAAAGCTTCGGAACCCATTCTCCAATCCTTTTTAGTACCTCCCCGGCAACGGCGCCAAAATGTCGAGCTGCAGATATACCATGTAAATCAACATTTAATTGTCAACCCAGGAAGGTAGACTTAGAGGAACCATCACAGGAAATGCAGGGCTAGAGAGGGGGTTTAAAGGATGCCAAACTAATCTCTGAACTGCTAAAATAAACTCACTGGAAGAAGCTATTGTACTCTACTATGCTTTTCACTACTTTGTACTACTCTGTACTGACCGGTACTGTGTTGTACTAACTTCATAAAACTATTCTATATTAATATGCATGTAAAAGATCTACTGAAAACAGTTAAGTTCTTGCTACTTATTACTCCACACAACTCAACAACCTCCTATGAAACTCTCTATTGTAGTCAAATAAAACTTCTCTATCCCATGAGATATCCAAACTAGTTCCTGAACGTTAAGCAGTATAAATGTGAAAACTGAAGAAATGAAATCAATGGCTGAAAAGATAATGCTAAACCCTCTGTTGCAATCAAATGGAATTCTATTTCTATTCTATGAAATCAAAGAAAAACGGCTGAAAGATAATGTCTATTGTAAATGTAATCTACACAGCTCTGTTTCCATCGAAGGGGGCCCTGCCTTCTCTGTCAACAGGTCGTTCTCTCAATCAATGCATACTGAAAATGAATAACCTACAGCAAAAGAAAAATGGAAATAACAGGAATCGTATCACTGAAACTCTGAATTACTTTATTGAAAAGAATAACTACAAGTGCGTGGGCATTCGACCTCCGTTCAATTCCTCTATTTCTCCAACATAACAACGTTTTTTATTCCCTTTACATATTTCTCTACATCCTTTCTATCCCGTTTCAGATCTTTTTACATAACGTTTCAGCTCTCTGGCAATGCATGGCTTTGCACCCTAGATGAATAAGGAGTTACAAAACAGTTTCGAGAGATCAAGGAGGATGAGACACGCTTTTACATAATCAATCCGTCTAAGATTGCCTATATTTGTGTCATGGGATTGCATAAACTTTGACAAACGGTTTCCCTGCGTTATGCACGAATTTAAATACTTTGATGCTAGCTATTGGGTTTTCAAACAAACAGTTTCCCCCCTGTGTTACACATGCACGAATTTATGAGTGCATTACACATGCACGGATTTAGGAAGTGGAAGAGGGTGCCAACTATTCTATCAAGGAAAGGTCCAGCTGTAGAGATTCCTCCTCAAATCGCAGAGCACTCTATTTATCTTATCTTGGCATTTTGCATATTGCCCAATAACCCCAGAAACTGAAGTAAATGATGACCTTAACAATTTTCACATCTTGAATAATATTGCCGAAAGGATTCCCAAATAAAACACAAACATACCCTGGTCCTCCACTAGCACTACCGGGGATAACAATAACCCCATGTCTTTTTGCAAACCATTTAACAACTTCAACATCATCAGAAGCACCAGTTGGTAACTTTGCTCCAGAGATAAATTACTCCTTGTCTTCCCTTTACAGCATTTGCACCAAGAGGTGACAGTGCATCCACATTATATCTTTGTTTTTAAACCCTTTCCTTCACCCATTCAGGGCCAAGCTCTAGTGAATGCAGAGCAAGATTTTGTCCAATGATTGAAGCACATATTGGGATATTATCTTGTGTTTTGGGCGGTTGTGCTCCAAGGCCCATATATGTGTAACAGAATATGAATAGCACAGAAAGAATGCCAAAAAGACTTCAGGAGAGTAAACAATATCTTCAAGAACCAGCAAGAAAATGTTATAAATTCGGAGCCCAACAAAAGGGAGCTAGGAAGATTTTGATGATGAATCTGAGATGGAAGTAACCCACAACACAACATCTAGAAAATTAGGTTGAATATCTAATCGAAACACAAGGGAAAATGAAGTTGATCGGGACAAGGAACTTGGAATACAAACCACTCTAGATGGATCATTAAAAAAGAGGTCAAGAGTGAGAGATGTCAAGGAAACATATAGTCTTTCGAAGGGGTGGCTCTGACTAGTTCTCATCCCTCTAAAGGGAGGGAAATTGAATCCTTAAGTAAATAATGAAATTATTCTCCTCTAATTACAAAGGTTTGGGTAGTAAAGAAAATAAAGAAGCAATAGGAAAATTTATAAGAGTCAAGAAACCCCAAATTCTTCTGATCCAGAAGACAAAAATGAGTCTGAAGTCCTTCGCAAAATAAATCAATTCTGGAGAAAAATAAAAAGAATAACAATTAGTGCAAGGGGGGGCTCAAGGGGTTTGTGTACCCTCTAGAACCTTGTTTTCTTTCAATTGGACAATAGCTATGATTCATTTCATTGGATCATGGTCAGAATTGTCCATCTTCCTTCATGTATGATTATTCATTTGATTAATGTTTATATTCCCAATAAATATAAGGAAAAATTAGAATGTTGAGATCCACCGTTAGAAATTAGGGAGCTAGGGTTTGGATTTTTTTTTATAATAGTAGGCGATTTCAATACCACCCTTCATCATAAGGAGAAAAATAGATGATCCAATTTTGGGGTTTCATTGAGGGAGACGATATTTGGTATCATCTCTCTTTTTTACTTGATTGATATCCAACCCAACAAGGGAAAATACACTTGGAATAACATAAGAGTAGGTCTAGGTCACATCGTTGCAAGACTTGATTGCTTCTTGATTTAAAGCTCCTTTTTGGAACATCCTAGGATGATTTCCTCTCTTATCCTCCCTTGGGCTTGTACTGATCATCATACCTTCTCCTTTTGTATTTGAAAATAAGAGAACTTGGGGCCTATCCCCTTTCAGTTTAATCCCTTATGGATGGAGGATCTGATATTTCCCCCCTTGGTCTCGAGTTCATGGAGTCAATGGATCACAGGTTCCCTTATTCATATCTAGGAGCAAAATCTCAAAATAACTAAGGCCACTCTAAATATTTGGGAAAAGAATCAGTCCACTCTCTGGTTGTTGAAGTAGTGGACAATCAAAGGTAGCTTGTTGATATACAGGAAAGGATGGAGAGTAGTGAAGTTTCCTTGAATCTGATGTAGAAGGAATAGATAGGGTATCAAAAATATATAAAATCACTGAAGAAGGAGGAGGAAGTGTGGAGGATTAAATACATAAGTTTTTGGATTCAATCCAGGGACAAAAACACCAACTTCTTCCACAAGCAAGCTAGAGAAAGACAGTGGCACAATAGGGTTGAGGAAATCACTACTCAAGTGGGTGAGGTATTAAATACAATGAAGGAGATTAAGCAGGTTGCAACATCTCATTTTGAATCTATGTACTCAGAGAATGGAGCCATGGATAATTTGATTTGTGAACAGTTTGTTTCTCAAATTCCCTCATTGGTCTTAGACGAGGATAATTTGGATTTAAATAAATAGGTTACCGAGGAGGAAATCTTGGCATCCTTGAATTATTTTAATCTAGACAAGGATCTCAGGCCTAATGGATTTACTACCCATTTATATAAAAGGTGTTGGTACATCATTAAACTTGACTTGATTAGAATGATTCAATATGCGCATAAATATACTTGGATGGGAAGAGCCACTAACTCGACCTTTTTGGATCTTATTCCAAAATACAAGAATGGTTCCTCCTTTGACAAATTTCACCCCATATCTCTATGCAATGTATATTGCAGGATCATCGAACAAATAATTTCCAATAGGACTAAACCTTTATTAAGTCGACTCATTCTCTCAAATCAAGGGGGTTTTATGGAAAAGAGTTAGATTTGTGATAATATTATTCTGGTGCAAGAGGACATCCATTCAAGCAATATGCGAGGGGAACATGTATGATTATTAAAATATATATGGCCAATGATTTTTACAGGGTTAAGCATAACTTTCTTAATGCAGTATTGGAGAAATTTGGCTTCAATCAGGATTCCATAACCTAGAGAGGATCTTGTATTAGTAATCCCTAGATATCCCCCCTAATTAATGGTAGGTGTCAGGAAATTCAATTGCTTGAATTTATTTACATTAAATTTTCAACCAGGGAGCTTGTAATCTTGTGAGATGCCAAAAAAATATATGTAGGAGTAGGAAAATAACGTTAAGCTAAGAAAGTTGAATTAAAAATTTCAGGAACATGAATCAAAATCAGATGATCTTATGTTGTAGGTCGAGTCCCATTGATTTTCATCTATCTCTTGGATTCTTAGGATTATGAACATTAAGATCTCTGATGCAAACCACACTCAGTCGATCACGCTTGCAGAAATGAAATTGCAGAATTGAAAGGCTACAAAATTCAACTGAGGTCAATGGACTTATATTTCAACTATTAACCATGTTCCTTTGGTTGACAAGCAAGAGCATCAAATGGTTTTGATATCACTAAAGAAATTCAACCTTCAATTTCTAACTCTGTAGGGAAACCACACTTGCAGAAATGAAAGACTATAAATGAATGGACAATAACTGAAATTAACAACTAATGAAATAACATCACACAACAAAAGGAATCTATTTAGGCAACGTGTACCAAAGAGAGGGGACCCTGCCTCTCTTGGAATATACTGCCAAGAATGAGTATAGTAGTGAACTCTTGATGTGCAACAACAAGCTCTTTATTCCAGCATCAAAATGATTACAATTATCCTTCTCTTCAATATGTAACTCTATACTCTCCTTCAATTCTCCAACTATCTAACTCTCTAAATCCTTAACTATTCAATATGAATGATATCCTCTCATGTTTAAACATATAGTTTCTCCTTCATAAAAGGAAAATGAGTTGAAACAATATGAGAGCAGATCCTAAACAGGTGGATCTGCAACTAACAAAATCCTAGATCCTAAACATGTGAATCTTTCACCACAAAATCTTGTATTTGATCTAAGATAATTTAAGTAAGATAATAGCATCATATTCCATGAGATCCATGTGCCCAAATTTGTGGATATGGGTCACCACTTGGTCAAACCACTTAGCTACATAATTGCAGGCTAGTTAGATCACTTTTGGAAATCTCAACCATACACCTCTTGTTTTGTACTTTTTTCATATTTTCTCATGAGCCACCTAAATCACCCTATTCTTAAAAAAAAACATGTTTTATATTTTCGAGATTCCTCTTCATCTATTCATAAATGACATGGAAAGTTTGACTACCAGAACTTCCAATCAACTACAAAATTGTCAACACAATTGCTGAATTTCACAAGTAAGTGAAGCAATCACAATATTTACTCTAAGTAATCTTCAAAGCATGATAAATCAACTATTTTAATGTAAGTATGCCACGCGAATCTCATATAGGGTAGAAATGGACAAATGAATAATTATGAGTGATGAAGGGAATGATGATGAAAGGGTAAAATAAATGAAAAATGACTAAATATCATCGTAAAATGTGTTATTTCTAAGGTCCAACATCTCCCCCACACTCAAATTATTTCATGTCCTCATGCAATCAAAGATACATAGGAGGTAGTGTCTGGGTATATATGATACAAGACCTAAGTGGAAAGGATTTGTTTTACACTTGGATTTTTCAAAGTCATCGATGCCACAAGGAGATGGGTGATGATGAGTGGATAATGAAATATGAAATTTCAAGTGTAAGGAAATGAAAGAATGGAAAATATGAAAAGCTTCAAGAATTTCATGTGCATGCATTCCTAGTTAGATGACTACCTAGAAATAGAAATTGCTTACCCAACTTTACCTTCTCCTAATGGTCTGAGAGAGAAATGTTGAACTTTGGATCGCCTGATGTATGATGATATGAGAGACAAATATTAAGCTCTGGTTCTTCTGATGTGTTTTGAAATAAGAGAAAAATATTTTGTTTGTAATATGGTTGCATGATGTGAAAAGGAAGATTCTAGTCATTTTGGACTGCTTGTAGGTTTTTCTTTCTTCCATGATGATTTGTTGTTGGAGAAGTTTGTTAATGATTCCAATCTAAACTTGAAGGTATTAAGAGTATTATTGTTGAAGAAGAAAATTGATGTTGATGCTGAAGACAAATTTGAATATGTTGACTATTATTGCACTGTGGCTACATAAATGCTGAAAATTTGATTTTTGTTCATGCTTGAAAATTTGAAAATTGAAAAATGTTGAAAATCAATGTTGATAAGTGGATGAGAATATTGTATTGATTTGAAATAATGTCCAAGCTATGATCTAGTCTTGGGATGCATCCAACCATTCAAAACTACAAATCAACTACAGAAAAATGGTGGTAATTGCTTACAAAACTTATGATAATTTTTATAAAATCAGTTTTAAAACATATCAATGCATCCCTTGTCATGCATTTTATAAAAATTTCGTCCAAGCATTACTCAGTGTGTTATATGGAGCACAAAACCCATGTCTCTGAATTTCTCGATTGAACTTGAATTATTTACAAATGATGTGCAAAAAGTGCCCTTTAAGCATGCTTCTACAGGAAATATGGAAATTATATCAAAGTCTGCTTTAAAAACATACATGTAGATCCTCATTATGTGCTTTCTATAAATTGTGTCCACAATTTACTCAATTTTCTACATGGGGCAAAAAACACATGTCTTAAATTTTTTTACTTCAGCCTCATTTTCTTGCAAATGTCATGCAAAGTTCATTCCCCAAAAATGAAAATCTGGTTGTAACAGTCTCTCTGTAGCTGCAAAAAATCATTGTAATTTTGAAAAAAATGATTTTAAATGCATTAAATTTGCTTCAGAAAATGTCAGGTTCTGCTAATGGAGTTAATTCCATCCTTCTCAAGCTTAGAGAACACATCATCAACACTGTTGTTTACTGTTATTTATACTCATGTTCAGACTGAACTACACATTGGAAATTGAACAGTCTTGAAGGTAGAAATGACTTGAAGGTAGGATCACACTTCAAAATCATATGTGAAAGCAAAAGGTTCCATACCACCAATTCCATACAAGAGTAATGAAAATCTTCTGCCCCTAAATAGAAAGGACATCTCCATCCCCCACACTCAAAATATTACATGTCCTCATGCACATGAAGTAGGGGATTGAATATCCTTCATGAAGGCTTATGGAGTCTTTGTAGTAGCATATAAAAGTTGTCAACTGACGAACAACATTTGTTTTCTTCTCAAGCTTATTAAATGACCATATATATACTTGTAGATTACTATTCTCATTGGTGCTTTGACATATTTAGAAACTACCTTTAATACTGGAATTCGAATAAGGGCCCCTCAAAACTAGGTCTCAAAAAACTTCGATTATAGTCCTAACATGAGAAAATACTTGATCTATTACAAAATTCCTTCTAAACAGTGCTCTTCATACTAGTTGTTATGCCCTTCATGGTTAGAATCAATGTATCCTCCAGCCCTGGTGCATACTTACTTGTTGGATTCAATTTGACCAATTCAGTTGTCGATTTAGTTAAATTTTCCTTCGAAAAATGAAGCCTAATATTATCATGATGGTTGGGATCTCTAATTATTTTCAAAGTATAATCCTGAAAAAAAATTCAGAGTTGTAATGTATGAGTCACAAAATTTGAGTCGTTGTTTCAAGTATGGATTACCTTCAAGTAGATATTTATGTCCAACAACCTGTAGTAGAAAATCTTTAGTTTCAACATAGTGAGCTCTCATTTATTCACCAATATCCTATAAATCATCAGATACCAATAGTTTGTCATACAAAGTAACTATCCCTGAATCACCCTTATTCAACTAGATCAATTGTAACCCAAAAGAATGGTCATTCACTATACATCTGCTACAACATATGGAGATTTCTTATATCCTTCTCCATAACATGCTTTAATATCTTATCAAATCCTATCCAAACAAGAATATGAAATCGACCATACTCCAATTCTGGTGTTTGCAAAAAAAAATTCAACAAATTTTGGGTTAATTAACATGTTCTCCTTCGTAGCAGCACAAACTTTTTAATCTATCAGTGCATTCCACTCAGGCCTTGGTGCAATTGGAGGCCACATTCCATGCTCCAGAGTGGAAGCAGTAAATCATTGGAGAGTTCTGAAACACAAATGTTCCTCGTCAAATTATTGTTCTATGACTTCCCCTCTCTGAGAAACATCCATGATTTCATGAATGGAAGCATGAAATCAAGATCTTATGCATGGTTCTTGGAGTGTTGACTAGATACAATGTAATAAATATCTCATAGATCCATTTTCCATGGATCTAACAAACAAAATAGAGTAGAGATTTCAAATCCATCCAAAAAGATAATTCTAGGAAACATCAATTGAAAGAATCCATCGTATCTCCCAAATACTTCACAATTTGAGGAAATCATTAGAGTGGAACCCAAATGAGCTCGTCCCCCACAACACCCATGTGGTGGATTTTCAAAATTCTCCTTCATTTTCTCACAATTTCCCCCGCAAAAAAGTGTCTCTTCTATTCTGGTGTGGATTTTCATAATTGTTTGCAGAGAGAATATGTAAGGTACCAAATCTATTATTATAGCTAAAAACAAAAATATTGCAGAGAATAACAACATAACAACACAATAGATGAAACCAAAACACGAAAATAATACCTTTATTGATAGGAAACAATGTTCACTTGCTTCTTTGAGGGGGAAACCTCCAACAGATAACACTCTATTATAATAATTCTCAATACAAAACTTCTCATGCCCTCGACTCCTATTTATACTAAATCTATCTATTAAAAGAACAATCTAGAGGAATATCTTCTAGAAGCAGAAGCTTCTATTAGGTCTTCTTACATTTGACTTATTCTTCCTTATTACCAAGCCTTATTAATATTGGCCTTTATTACATGGAAAATATATTATTCTACCTACATGAGGGGTTAGGGAGGTTATGTCCCTAACATGCCCTCCCCCTTAAGAAACAACCTTGTCCTCAAGGCTTGAGATAAGTAAATTGTTGCATAATGGTAGTTGGCTCATAGGTGGCATCGGCTAGAGTGGTATCTTTCCACAAGACTAATACTTTGTTGATGGTGTGATGATGGAGATGACGCTCACGCTGGTCCAAGATTGCTTGTGGCTATAACCATATGGATCCTTCTTCATCCAACTTGGGAAGATTGGTTTGAGTTTGGCACTTAGTTCCAATCACCTTCTTTAAGAAGAAGACATGAAAAGCATGATGGATATTAGAATGGATGGGAAAATCTAACTAATAGGACACATGTCCCACGTGCTTGATAATTGTATAAGAACCATACAATTTGGGTGCCAATTTATGACAATGGTCAGCCTTGAGTGAAGTCTTCTTATAAGGTTGCACTTGAAGAAACACATGGTTCCATTTAGAAAATTGATGTTCTGAGCGAATTTGATCTACTTGTTGCTTCATGTGATTCTGAGCCATGACTAAATTCTCTTTAAGGGTACGAAGAATATCCTCTCAAACTATAAGATTTTGGTCAACCGCCTAGACCTTCGAGACATTGGGAATGTATGATATAACTGAAGTTGTATTTTGTCCATATACTACTTCAAAACGAGTCATGCAAGTAGTTGTATGGTAAGAAGTGTTGTACCACCATTAATCCCATTGATTTTTCTATTTAGATGCAAAAAAACTCAAATATGTTTCCAAACACTTGATGACAACTTCAGTTTGACCATCAGTCTGGGGATGATAGGTGGTGCTAAGATGCGATTGTGTACCATGTAGCCTGAACATTTCTTGCCAAAAATTGCTGGTGAAAGTGGGATATCTATCAGAAAAAATAGAATGAGGCATGCCATGAAGCTTGAAGATATGATCCATGAAAGTTTGAGCCATAATGGAGGAAGTGAATGGGTGTTGAAGAGCACAAAAATGAGCATAATTGGAAAGACGATCAACTACCACCATGATGATTGACTTATTGCTCGATTTAGGTAAGCCAATAATGAAATCCGTAAAGATATCCCTCCAAATAGCAGGTAGGATCGGAAGTGATTGTAGTGTGCTCAGGCATTTGATTTTTTCTCCCTTTTTGCGTTGACAGAAATCAAATTCTTCCACAAAAGTGTGAATGTCCTATTTCATACCATCCCTCATAAAGAACGTTTGACCTTGTCATAGGTTTTGGTAAACACTAAGTTCCCATCTTTGGGTGTAGCATGAAGCTCAGAAAGAATCGTGGATTTAAGTTGTGTTGGCCCTTGGTCATGTATTAAGGAAGAAGAAAGAAAAAGTATGAAGCACATGGAAGGCACACAAACCGAGGAAGGGTCGAAGTGGTTAAAGAAACATAAAAGAAGGAATGAAGTAAAAGAAAGCAAGTCATTTAAAGAGAAGATCAAGGAAGACAAAGAAACAAGGAATATAGATCGTGGAAAATTCAAGAAGCAGAAGAAGACACTAAAGGGTGATTTGGAGCACCTCGCGGAGAAGAAGGAAGAACATGTCGACGAACTCCTTAAAATGAGGATTATGTGGACCTAGGGTTTTGACACTTGGGCTTCGGTCAATGGTCTTCTAAGATTCATGGAATGTATAAATAGAGGTCTAGAAGAGTTGAGAGAAGAAGTTAGAGAGACGAGAGTGGATTTGAGATGTAAGAGTGTTATGGTTTAGGGAATTCTTGTATTTTTGGGTCTTCAACTGGGTGAAAAGATCCACTCTGCAGCTGGGTGCACATGGACATGAGATAAATAGGAAGAGAGAGAAGGATCTGTAGCTGAGTTTGCAAATAGAACTGTATATTTTTATCTATTTAATCAATAAACATAGTTTTGTGGACGTATCCCTAGGGAGAGGGTGAACCATGTAAAATCTTGTTGTTCCATGTGGTTGATGCTTTGTTATTTTCTATATTTTACATTGTTATTGCATTGTTATTTTTCCATTCGGATATAAGAAGATATAATTTAGTTCGTGAAGTTAAGCATAATTTTGTCAAGGATACCTGGGATATTTTTTGTTATTGTTTTGGAACCATCTTGCATTTCCCCGGTAGTAGACACCTGTGTCCTGCAACCCCCCTATTGCTACTTCAAGTGAGACTTCATTTTCTTCGTAGGTGTTTCTGTAAGGGCCAGTAGTTATGGTTTGTTGATGTGTTGTTGGAGTTGGACCCGGAGTCTGCCCCTGTGCCAACAAATGGTTTCGTTGTCAGGACTGGGATCTTCTTGAGGGAATGTCAAGGTGCTTTCCATTGAAGACCAAAATTCAGAAGTGGATAGAAGAACAAGAAAGGGACTTCACCATAGCTCAAAACAAGAAATCTAGCATCAGTACATAATACTAGTTGGGAAGGTACATCTTTACTTATGTGCATGAGATTTTCTTTGCAGGAGTCCATCATGATTTGTACGAGTGGTTAGCTAGACTAGAAGACACTCAGTTTGAAATTAGATCTAGACCACATGTGGTTTGGACATCGAAACTGATTAAGAAAGTCAAGAGAGTTGATAACGTTGTGTCAAGGGCAGTGGATCTCTGGTTTGACAACACTATTGGAGGGTAAATTACTGAATTTTCTATTGACAGAGTGGAATCATATACTTAAGTAGAGATGTACTTCTTCAAGGGACTTAGAGGAAAGTTTCTACACTTTTTGAAATTGAAGATTAATATGCTATTGCATGAGAAGAATATCTTGAAGATAAAATAATCAATTGGATTTTAAAGCTAATTTTCAAGAATTCAGATAATGAAAGTGACACAGAGGATGGACACACATGCAGTGGGATATCATTCAGAAAGATTCCTCTTGCAAACACATTTAAGCAGAGTTATGGGACATTAGCACAAGACAAAGGATTCTACATTGGAGAAGAAGCAGAATGATCAGACAAAGAGTATTCATAGTTCACAAGGGAAGAGGAAGTAGAGACTGAAGAACCTCACCGAGAAGAACCAGAAACTTCAGGTACTGCACCTATTGTCGAAGTAATTATTTCTACTCCTTCTATTGTTTTAGCAACACTGAGTAACCAGAGTAGCCAGAGTAACCAGAGTAATCAGAGCACTCAGAGTACTGTCACAAGTAGTTTAGTACAGACTCAGTTGAGAAACCAAGGAAAATCAATGGTAGATGAAATCAGGTTACCTATTTTTAGAGGAGATGGATCTGAGGATCCTGACCAACACTGGTTCTTATGCGAAGCCGTATGGAGTCTTAGCGCCTCCATTTTTATTTCCATTTAAGAGTTGGTTTTAAGTCACATTGTGACCCATGCATCCAAATATGTAAAGTCGGGTATGTATCATCGTGAGGTCGAATTCAGCAAGTGGTCGGTTGGCCCTTGAAAATGGGAAGGGATGTCAGAGTCAAAACTTGTATAAGTGGTACGGGTATGTCTTTTCCAAGAGAGTCGAGTCTCGTTGAGAAACCAGTGTCTACGTGCTTAGGTCAAGTCAAGTGGTTAATGGAAATCGCATCAACAAGTACAACAATTATTATCAGTTCATCATGAAATCTGAGGGAATTAAAAATTGTGGCATTCATATCATGCATGCCCAACAAATCTTATCACCTGTATCCTACACGCAGGGATTTTCCATGGAAAACCTACAACTCCACTTGGAACATCTCGTCACCATGAATTCACTGTCCTCCAACATGATTTCCTCTCTTTTCAAACTCATTATAAATCTTGGATGTTCGACACTCTCTCTAGTCGCAGAACCAAGCCTGAACTTTGTTTTCAATTCCCCTAGCTAGTCCAATTTGTTCAAAGTTCCCCCCCTATACATTTTATGGATATACTGCGCGCAAAATACATATTTGTCACACCATGGTGACTTATCAGAGCATAAGGAAAGGCGTGCGGAGCAATAGAAATGCAAGGTCTGATCCCCAAAAAGACTGGGAGTCGTTCTCACCTGCGGCGGGCATTCCCAAAGACGTGAAAGGAGCTATTCTTTTACCTACAAAGAATACTAGATCAAACCGCACATAATCTGAAGTGAAGGGATTCAAACAGGAAGGGATGACAGTAGGATCCCCCTCTCCCCAACAACAAATGCCTTGGTGAAGGGGCAGGCCGAGGAAGAACAAGGAGATCATGGATGCACAAGTTTTAGAAGAGTCACAGGCCATATCAGTAGTTGAAGAACTACTCATGCACACCATTTGGATAGAACCTACTGGAGGATCGAGTCGCGAAAACAGGATTAGAGAAAGGAGAGAAGATATCACAGAAGCGAATGATCAAGAGTCATCTCAGCAATTGAAGAAGGAAAAGATGTCTATCACTGAACTCTATCAGGAAAACATGGAATTGAGGCGATAGCTAGCGACAAAGACTACGTAAGCGTCAACAGCGTAGGGTCACGAAGGGAACGTAGCATGGTTGAAAAGGAAACCCAAAGAGGCATAGGACACCATTGTACAGCTTCGAGAAACACAAAGACTGGCAGAAGAAATGCATACAGAGCATCCCAGAGAAGGCGAGGTGGTTGAGAAGGAAGCCCACATGGCTCTCACCAGCGCATAGGAAAATAAAGTTCAACAGGTGTTCGTTTCTACATCTGAAAAGCATAAGAAAAATCTTGGTAGTTTTGAAGGACACGTTTCCCCAAAGAACTATAACTTTTGATAATGATCGTGACAATCAAACAACCACTTGTTGTGCACTCTCCTCTAGCAAATGAGCACATAACAGAAATCAAAGTTGTTATAGAAAACAACAAGCTCCTAATAGACACCTATTCGTTGGGACACTTGATCAAAGGGATACAATGACACATCTTTCCCCATATCTAAGCCTGACCAACGATCAGATTCCTGTGGCAAACCTACAAACGGTCTCGAGTGAACAGACATGATTATTGTCTATTTTTGGAAAGCACCATGTGAAGAGTCTCTGGCGCATGCTACTAAGTTTTCCTAGTTTAGGGTTAGCAGTTAGGAGGAAAGGTAGCCCAAGCAACACCCTTTTTTATATATTTCATCTTTTCGATGTAATCCAAGTTGGTTGGAAAATTTGGTAGACAACAACTATTGTATGTAATCTGAGTTTTGACCAAAATTTAATGCAAAGGTCCTATAACTTGACGAAAAGATTCTAGTTGTAGCAGTTGGATGTATTGTGTTTTCTCTCTTTACGTATGTGCTTCCTATCATATTTTACTCATATCTTTTTCTGTCTATTTTAGAATGAATTTTCAAACCTGTGGATTTGCTGTATAACGCCCCTTGTTCGTGCCACTTAGACAAAACGTTTTCTTCTAAAGCTAACTCTGAATTCGCCCGCAACGACGCTCCAAGTTACTTCCTATATTTTCTCCCACCACACATTACGATTTTATGCTGAAGTTTGTTGCTCGCCTAGTCGTATCCTCTCGAGTCCAGTCACTGAGTCATTTGTCCCATATTTTCCTTAGACTGACCCCATAGCCCAAGTCTTACTTTCCTGTGCCAATATAACTAGAACCCATTATATCATAGGTGTTAAATCTAGCCATTGTTTTTAAAGTCATTTCCTGTGCGAAGACCGTGTCATTTCCGAGAGATCCCTCTCCAGATCCGAAAGGCTAGTTTCGGGTATCAAAGTTGGTTGAAACAGTTACCTTCATCATCTGTTTATCAACCAGACAGATTTACAGAGTGCTAACATTTTGGCGCCATTGTCGGGGACGAAGTTGAACAAATTTTCCATGGGAGAACGACAAACATTGCAGTTTGACCCCTGAGAGTAACAGAGGAGAAAACATTAATACCAGATGAAACCCTTACCCTGGCAGCTCCAGTCCAAACAAACCAGTAGCTCCAAGTAGCACAATTCAAGAAACCTAGCTCCAAAGAAGATTTACACCAGAGCGAATCCTGACCCAAATCGCTCGGAGCCTGTGTACAACCCTGAGAATATCTTTTGCAAGGATAGAGAGAAAGTTTTAGACCTATTCTACTACCTGGAAAGAAGCCTGTGTTTTCCCAAAGACGGAGCACAGAGCATTGATGACCTTGAGTTTGACACATTTTTTGAGCAAACTCTGTTTAGGTCGAAGTCAGAAACCAGTTTGAATGACATTGTTTTTGACCCAAAAAAATTTCAAGCCCTAGTATCAAGTAATATCCCTCAGAATATGAATCCTCCTAGGGATATGGCCGCCAGATTCACTCCCCTCATCCTGCCTACTCAATTGCATGACTTGCCTCAAAATTATAGCCAGAGGATCAGGATCTACGATGCTGAGGGAAATGTTTCTACTCAGAGGCACCTAGATTGGTTTAATGATTTCATCGACATGGAGGAGGTGGACTAAGCAGATGCAAAAATGAGGCTATTTGCGCAAATCCTTTTGGGAGATGTAAGAAAATGGTTCAAAGCCCTCCTGCCCGCGAGAATTCAGGACTTCACTGCATTCAAGATGTCATTCTTAGATAAATGGGGAGACAAGAAAAACCTTTTCAGCTACTAACATAATACAATAACATGAAGAAAGCACCAGAAGAGACGGTGCAGGAATTGTCATCCCATTTTTTGAAGGTGTACAACTCAATCCCTGCAGAAGTCAAGTCGCCCCCCCAATGCTACACAGTTGTGGTATGTTGATTCCTTTGACAATGATTTCACCCTATTTTTAAGAGAAAGAAGATCATTGAATCTAGATGCTATAATGAGTAATGTTGTTGAAGTCGAAGTAAACATGATGGTTTCGGGAAAAATAAAACCAAGGTTCAACTGAGGCGACAAGAGACCCCAAGGAGATGCACAGCCATTGACGTTGCAGTCCTTAGATGATAAATTCAACATGACGATGAATACCATGGAGAATTTGATGGAGAGAATGTCCATGGGAAACAAACCTATTTCCCGAGAACAAAACGACCCACCTCCCAAGAATCATAACCTCATAAGGGGTCAAAACCCTTAGATTAGACAGAGAGAACAGAAAGAGCAAAGGGATCAAGGTGACCGACAAATGGGACCTCCTTTCCAGAACAACTACATGGATGAGGATTTCGACCAGACATTCGATGACCAGATGCATTGTTGTGATGACCAAAACCCACGCGTGTTCTTGACAAAGAGCGAGCATGATTGGTATATGAGAAGAAACGAGTACTTTGTGCCAGAGGCCGATGATAATATGATACTCAAAATAGATGATGCATCGTCTTGGGAGAAAAAAGAGTTCAGTAAAGGTTATCAAAATGCCATCATGCAGTTCCACAAGAAGTACAACCTCCAAAGAAAAGATGTGCCTATCGAGTCGCAAAAAATGAACCCCATAAGGAAGCCTCTGGTGGACACCCCTTCCACAATCCGACCAAGGTCATACAATGCAACCAAGGTCACGATAGAGAAATCTAAGTCGAAGGAGGAGGTCCCCAAGAAATCTCCGAAGATAGGATGAGAGGCGAGCAGAAAAGAGGTAGAGAAAACTTGTACCCATTTCAATTTTGAGCATGAGATGGCCGAAATAAAAATGTTTGTCCCGTTCAATGAAATTATTATAAAGGGAAAGTATCAGGAACAAATCATTAAAATGATGAAAATGGGGGGGACCCTTGATACTCTGAATATTCAAGACGATCACCCAGCCATCCTTTTTGGTCCATGTGTTGAAGAGACAAGCGATACCGAGGATGTCCCTCCCTTCTATGTTAGTCTGAAGATCCATGACATGACCCTGCATAACACCATGCTAGATTATAGCGTGTCGCAGAAACTCATGCTGAAGGTGATCATGGATGAACTAGGTTTGGATGTCACCAGGCCATACAAAGACCTTTTATCCTTTGATTTGAGGAAAGTCAAGTGTTTAGGCCTTATCAAAGACCTAGTTGTATCATTGGCTCAAATCCTTGCTAAGAACATGGTCATGGACGTGGTCATCGTAGACATGCCCCTAAAATTAGGCATGCTTCTCTCAAGTTTGTGGGCTGCGAAGTTGAAGGGCACGTTGCAGATGGATATGTCGTATGCCACTATCCCTATTTTTGGCCATGACAGAAGGTTGTACAAAGAAGTGCTACCGAAATTCATGGTAAGAAGTAAGGAGCAGCCACACAATCATCCCATATACACCATCGATACTGAGGTGGGTTATTCTATATTCTACAATTACTTGAGTTTCGAGGAGGAAGAACCGACCACCATCATAACAGTTGACGAGAAGAACGCAGAGGAAACAAAAAAATGCGTCGACCTAAAATACCATGTGGAAAATAGGGTGTGGAACATGAGTTTTGACGGTGCAATAAACAGAGAAGGAGTTGGGGCTGACATATGGGTTAGCCCCCCTGAAGCAAGCACAAAGTTGTGCTCATACAAGGTCACATTTGAATGCACTAACAACATGGTCGAGTATGAAGCACTAATCTTTGGCTTACAAGTTCTGAAAGAAATTGGGCATGCAGAAGATAGCAGTGCGTAGAGACTCTGAGTCAATCATAAATAAGGTAAAGGGTGTATATCAAGCCAAACACCCCAGGTTGAGAGCATACAAGAATTTGGCTTTGGACCTCCTCAAAGGATTCTCCGAGTATGATATATCTTCTATCCCAAGAGAGAAAAATCAGATCACCAATGTGTTGGCCACCTCGGCCTCGATTTTTAAGATCCCCGTCTTCCCAAACAAAAAATATGAAATCGAGGTCAAGCACAGACCGACAGTGCCTGATAATATCAAACAAAGGCAAGTGTTTGATGATGAAAAACATGTGGAAATATTCCTCCTTATGAGCGATGAGTTTGCTAATACAAACATTAACGAGGAATGTTGTGGTGACAAAGATGAAAGCATGGATGCGTGCAGCAACAACGACCCTTTCCAAAACCAGATCACGAGAAGGGACATAATTTGTTTGACAAAATTTGGTGCCGCTGGAAAATTTGTTTGACAAAAATGATGTGGCTAAGAACCCCAAGATCAGTGCAAGTGAAGAAGATGTGGAAGACTGCAACATCGAGACTGAGGAGAACCCAAAGATGGTACAATTATCCAAGACACTCAGTCCATAGGTCAAGAAGGACTACAT
>JASDQU010243410.1:6226-21493 GCA_032191745.1 Picea mariana | reverse complement strand
AAGCTTTTCGACGCTAAAATTATTGTTTCTTTGAGGTTCTCGAAATGGGTAGCTAATTTGGTACTTGTAAGAAAGAAAAGCGGCGAGATAAGACTGTGTGTAGACTTCCGAAATTTAAATAAAGTGTCTCTCAAGGACCACTACCCCCTTTCTAAAATGGACTACATCCTGCAAAAAGTGGTGGGGTCCCAAAAGATGTCTATGCTAGATGGGTTCTCAGGATATAATCATATCATGGTCCACCCAGATGACAGAGAGAAAACAACTTTCACAACTCCATGGGGAGCATTCATGTACACCAAGATGTCATTCGACCTGATGAATGCTAGAGCCACTTTTTAGAGGGCCATGGACATCATGTTTGCTGATGAAAAGGACAAATTCATCGTGATTTATCTAGACGACATCACAATGTACTCTGCTTCTTAAAAAAAACATCTCGAGCACTTGAAGAGAGTTGTCCAGAAGTGTAGAAAATTTAGCATACCACTGAATCCAAAGAAGTCTCACTTCACGGTTGAAGAATGAAAGATTTTGGGGTACATCATTCCTAAGGAAGGCATTAAGACAAACCCCAAAAGGGTTGAAGGGATCCTGAAGATCGGCACCCCGCGTAGTAAAAAGGAGGTGTAATCCTTCCTGGGAAAGGTAAGCTTTCTGAGGAGATTCATCCCAAACCTGGCGGAAATCATAAAACATATAACTTTCTTGCTCCGGAAGGGAAACGAGATCAAGTGGCACCCGGAAGCCAAGAAGTATTTTGAAGATATCAAAGTGGCACTGACTAAATTCCCTATACTAGCCAACCCAGATTTTACAAAAGATTTCCTCATGTTTTCATTCACGTCAGAACACATTATTGTCGGTGTGCTACTACATAAAGACGAACATGATTTCAAAAAACACATAGCTTATTTCAGTCGGATGTTGCGCAATGCTCCACTAAGGCATGACATTATGGAAAAATAGGGGTACGCCTTAGTGAAATCCTTGAAATAATTTAGGACATACATATTGCACTCCCATGTCATCGCTTCTGTACCCGGCAGTTCAATAAAAGATATCCTGACTCAACCTGACCCGGAAGGAAGGAGAGGAAAGTGTATAGTGGCCATGTTAGAATATGATATTGAAATCAAGCCTACAAAGATGATCAAAGGTTAGGGTCTCACAAATTTAATGGCACAGTCGGACTGCGATGCTGTAGGAATGAATTTCATCGTTGATCTGTCGGTATGCTCCCAAGAAGAAAAAACTGTGCAGGCGCCTCAATAGTTCATTGATTCACCATGGTATGTGGACATCATCTATGTGCTGAAGAATCTCCAGGCCCCTCCGAGCGTGAGTAAGACTAAGGCCATATTTCTCAAGATTAAAGTGGTTAAGTTCTACATCTTGGACAACTCACTCTACTGGAAAGACCCCGGGGGAATATTGTTGTGATGTTTGCTGGAAGACAAAGCGAGGCAAGCCATACAAGAATTTCACAAAGGAGATTGTGGAGGACACCACTATTGGAAGACCACCGCGCACAAAATCCTGAGGATGGGTTATTACTAGCCTACAATTTTCCCTGATGTATATAAGGAGGTCTCCAGCTGCCACGAATGTCAGATTTTTGAAGGAAGAAGAAAGTTGCAGCCCCTTCCACTAAGGTTGACCTAAGTTGAAGCACCTTTCATGCAATGGGGTCTAGATTTCATAGGATAGATAAATTCACCATCCTCTGCGCAACACAAATGGATAATCATGACCACTGACTATTTCACGAAATGGATAGAGGTGATCCCCATGAAACAAGCTATCGAAGCAGTCGTCATCCAATTCTTGGAGACAAACATCTTGTCGAGGTTCGGGTGTCCCGTTAAGATCGTTATAGATAATGTAGCCACATTCAAGTCTAAGAGGATGAAGAAATTTTTCCAGTATTATAACATAACTCTGGGGCATTCCATGACGTACTATCCACAAGGAAACGACTTAGCAGAATCTTCGAATAAGATCCTGACTAGGATCATCAAAAGACTCCTGCAAGAAAACAATACAACCTGGCATAAAAATATTATCTACGCATTGTGGGCAGATCAGGTTACCACCAAGAATTCTATATCAATGTCGCCTTTCCAGATCATTTACGGCACGGACACAATTTTCCCTACTTCACTGGGACCGCCCGTAAGGAAGTTGTTTGCAAGAACATGAGGCCGAGCCAAATGTTGTGCAGAGGATAATTAATCAACTAATTCACATGCAGCAGGTGAGAGAGTAGGTGTATGATCAGTCGCATCTCCATTAGGAGAAGATAAAGAAGGCTTTCGAAAAGTGTTCGAAGCAGGAATATTTTCAGGTTGAAGATTTGGTGCTGAGATGGGATGCGAGAAATGAAGGTAAAAGGAAGCACGAAAAGTTCGACCACCTTTGGACAGGTCCTTTCAAAATCAGTGCATACTGTGGAGACAATGCTTATTTCATGGAAGTATTAGATGGAGAATTCCTTAGTTGGGGGCCTGTAAACGACAGGTTCCTCAAGCATTACTTAACGAAATAAAGGTCGTTTAAGTCATTTGTCATTGTAAATAGTCATTTTATTTTTGCATCGAGTCAGTAGGTCAACAAAAAATTGAAGCTCGAATTGAAGGCCCTAAGTTTATGCTGAAGTCTTAGAAGATGCATCGATAGGTTTAGTTTGTTTTCCTTTCGTTATTTACTTTTCTCAGTGTCTAGAGGTCAAATAAATCCTAATGGTTAGGCACCTAGTCTACTGTTCTTTGGTACCTCACAAGGAGGATAACATCCCCATTAGAGCCAGCTATTAGTGCCACCATTTTTCTTTCCATTGAAGATTCGTTTTAAGTCACGTTTAGACCCATGTGTCCAAACATGTGAAGTCAGTTACATAGCACCATGAGTTCGAAGTCAGCAAGTGGTCAGTTAGCCCTTGAAAACAAGAAGGGATGTCAGAGTCAAAACTTTTATAAATGGTACGGGTATGTCTTTTCCAAGAGAGTCGAGTCTCATTGAGAAACCAGTCTCTATGTGCCTAGGTCGACTCAAGTGGTTAATGGAAATAACATTAACAAGTAAAACAATTATTATCATTTCATCATAAAATCTGAGGGAATGAAAAATCACGGCATTCGTATCATGCATGCCCAACAAATATTATCACCTATATCCTACATGCGGGGATTTTCCATGGAAAACCTGCAACTCGACTTGGAACATCTCATCGCCATGAATTCACTGTCCTCCAGCATGATTTCCTCTCTTTTCGAACTCATTATAAATCTTGGATGTTCGACACTCTCTCCAATCGCAGAACCATGCCCGAACTCTGTTTGCAATTCCCCTTTCCAGTTGATTTTGTTCAAAGTTTCCCCCCTGTGCATTTGTTGGATATACTACACGCAAAATAAACATTTGTCATGCCATGGTGACCTCTCAGAGTGAAAGGAAAAGTGTGTGGAGCAGCAGAACTGCAAGGTCTGAGCCCCAAAAATACTGGGAGTCATTCTCACCTGCGGCGAGCATCCCCAAAGACGTGAAAGGAGATATTCTTTTACCTACAGAGAAGACTAGATCAAACCATGCAGAATCCGAAGTGGAGGGATTCGAACAAGAAGGGAAGATAGTAGGAGCCCCCTCTCCCCAACAATAAATTCCTTGGAGAATGGGTAGTCCGAGGAAGAACAAGGAGACCATGGAGGCACGCGTTTTAGAAGAACCGTGGGCCAGATCGGTAGCTGAAGATCTACTCATGCACACCATCTGGCTAGAACCTGCTGGAGGATTGAGCAGCAAAAACAAGAGTAGAGAAAGGAGAGAAGATATCATAGGAGCAAATGATCAAGAGCCATCTCAGAAACTGAAGTAGGAAAATTTGGCTATCGCTGGACTCTATCAGGAAAACATGGAATTGAGGCGAAAGCTAGCGACAAAGACTACAAAAGCATTAGCAGCATAGGGTCACAAAGGGAATGTGACATGGTTGAAAAGGTAGCTCAAAGAGGCATAGGACACCATTGTACAACTACGAGAAGCACAAAGACTCGCAGAAGAAAGGCATACGGAGCATCCCAGAGAAGGCAAAGCGACCAAGAAGGAAGCCCGTATGGATCTTTCCAGCACGCAGGAAAAGAAAGTTTAGTAGGTGTTCATTTCTACATCCGAAAAGAATAAGACAAATATTGTCAGTTTTGAAGGACAAGTTTCCCCAAAGAACTATACCTTTTTTATAATGGTCATGACAATCAAACAGTTTCTTGTTGTGCACTCTCCTCCAACAAATGATTGTGTAACAGAAATCAGATCTGTTATAGTAGACACCAAGCTCCTGATAGACACTTGTTCGTTGGGACACCTGATCAAAGGGATACAATGACACATATTTCTCTATATCTAAGCCTGACCAACGATCAGATTCTCGTGGTAAACCTGCAAATGGTCTCGAGTGAACAGACATGATTATTGTCTATTTTTGGAAAGCACCATGCGAAAAGTCACTAGCGTATGCTGCTCATTTTTCCTAATTTAGGGTTAGCAGTTAGGAGGCAAGGTATCCCAAGTAGTTCCCTCATTTATATATTTCATCTTTTCGATGTAAGCTAGTCTAGTTGGAAAATTTAGTAGACAACAACTATTCTATGTAATCTAAGTTTTGACCAGAATTCAATGCAAAGGTCATGTAACTTGACGAAAAGATTCTAGTTGTAGCAGTTGGATGTATTGTGTTTTCTCTCTTTACGTATGTGCTTCCTATCATATTTTATTCATATCATTTTCTATCTATTTTAGAATGAATTTTCGAAACTGTGGATTCGCTTTACAATGCCCCTTGTTCATGCCACTTAGAAAAAACGAGTTCTTCTAAAGATAAATCTAAATTTGCCCGCAGTGACGCTCTGAGTTACTTCGTGTATTTTCTCTCTCCACACATTACGATTTTACACTGAAGATTGTTTCTCACCTAGCCTTATCCTCTCGAGTCCAGTCACTGAGTCATTTCTAAAATATTTTCCTTAGACCGACCCCATAGCCCAAGTCTTACTTTCCTGTGCCAATATAACTAGAACCCATTATATCATAGGTGTTAAATCTAGCCATTGTTTTCAAAGTCATATCATGCACGGAGACTGCGCCATTTTTTAGAGAGCCCTCTCTAGATCCGAAAGGCTAGTTTCGGGTCTCAAAGTTGGTTGAAAAATTTACATGTGTCGTCTGTTTATCAGCCGAACAGATTTACGAAGTGCTAACATGGAGCATTAAGAAAGTCACCGACGAAGCTGTTAAAAGAGATCAGTTTAGTACTACCTTGAGAGACCGTGCACTGAGCTGGTATATGAAGTTTGTTATAACATCTAGATAGCCTAGAGCGCTGAATGACATTAAGAATTCATTGAGTGCAAAGTTCAAGAAGCCTAAGTCGAAGTCGCAGTGAATTACAGAGTTGAAGGAAATCAAGCAGAAGGTGACTGAACCTGTTTGGGAATTTTATCAGACGTTTAAGACCTTGACAGGCTGTTTGAGTTTTCAGATTCCAAAAGGACAACATAAGGAATGGTTCATCGTTGCCCTCCTGGCTCACATTAGAGTTCCTTTAATGAAAAAAAAGGTCTCTTCGTAGGTTAAAGCATTAGAGATTGCCATGAAACTAGAAGAAACACCTGTAGGAGAATCCAGTCCATGTATGAGTTAGATTTAGAATCAATTAACTAGTTTATCTTTACAGGTTGAAGACATGAAGAAAGACAAAGGGAACAAGAAAAGAGAAGGCATCTAGTGTATCATATGTAAAGAAGAGGGCCATGACAAAGAGCACTGTCCTTTATTTAGTGAATACTTGGCCTCTGGATCCCCTAACCCTTTAAGGCAGGCTACTTTACCATGGTGCGAGGTATGTAGAACTAGACATCGCCTTGGTGAATGTTATTATATGTAGAAATATGTCCAGACACCCACCAATATTTATTGTACATTCTGTAAATCTGTGGGGCATGATGATAAGGACTGTAGGTATTATGACCTCTTGCATGACATATCAAGGGATGCATATAGAATTCAAGGATAATTACAGCCAGAAGGGAACGATGCACAGTTCAATTCCCTAGGAAGAGGAAACTTCAACCCTTAAGGTGGGTTCAAAGGAAGAGGAAGAGGAGGAGGCATGGGTCAAGGTTGAGGTCATATTATTTGCTATAACTAAGCCCAACCAGGTCATTTGGCAAAGGATTTTCATAACCCTTGTACTTCTTTCAACTACTGTAATTCATTTGACCATGTCATTGAAGACTGTCTAGTATTGTTAGCTAAACTTCACGAAAGATGAGGTAGAAACCAACAAGTCCAACTAATATCAATTGAACCTCATGATCGGGAACCCAGAGTCACTATTATTACTAGAGGAAGCACTGTTACAGGAGAATATAGGGTGACTCCAGGAAAGACTGCAGATGGATTAGGGATCAGAAGAGATCTAGAGAAGGCACCATTGCTTGATTCAAGGAAAAAAAAGCATAATTATGAAGAAGAAAGAAGATAATTTATAGGTGAACAGGCTTCTTCATCTAGGGCACAACCAGAAGTAAGGGAATGTGAAATTCCTCCAGCATTTGATCAATATTCCCTACCTAGACAAGGAAAATAGGTAAGCAAGCTCATGGAATTCTTGTATACTTGTATTGATTTGATTAAAGATGAAAGAGTTGTGCAGGAAATACAACACCTAATAAGACAATATGAAATTGGAAGAGTAGTTCCTCTGCTGAGTAGAGCTGTAAATCAAGTATCTAGAAAAAGGAGGACAAGCAAGGAACTACACCTTAATGATCATATTAGAGACTACGACATAGACTATGTGGTCCTCGACTTGGGATCAGAAGTAAATGTTATGACGAAACAAACTTGGGAATTGATGGGAAAACCTAAATTGGTTTACTCTCATGTTAGGCTCAGGATGGCTAACCAACAAGCAGTGAGCCCCTTTGGAAGACTAGATAATGTCCTTGTGGACATCGACGAAGTGAGGACGTTTGTAGACTTCGAAGTGATCGAGATTGTTCATGATAGTTGTACCTATCCTACGTTGTTGGGTATTGATTGGGCTTTCAAAAATTTGACTGTTATTGACTTGAAAAAGAGAAGAATGACATTTGAAGGTGATGGCCTTAGGGTCATTGCACCTCTTGATCCAGATGAAGGTCACAGATACATAGAACCTATAAGAGAAGAAGACCATGCCTATAAGCTAGAGAACATATATAAACTGACAACAAGACATCATGATTATATTAATCCTACAGTAGATGGAAATCTAAGTTGGCGAAGTGAAAGTGCATGTTCATTATATTCAGAAGAAGCATTGGAAAATTGGTAGAACATAATGTATGAAGTCTCTACGCGGAGGTGTGCCATATTGACCAAGGCAGTTCGCTGGATTGGCATATAAGTAAGTAATATTCCTACATTTGATGGCTTGAATAATTTAGAGACATTTCTATTTGAATTTGAAGGAATTGTACCAATGCAACAAAGGTTGTTGGTACTAGATGAAGCCTTGAAAGAAACGCTAGCTAGATGGTGGGGAACACACAATAAGAACATTGCGGAGTGGGTACAATGTCGCACCTTGTTGACAGTGCACTTTTCAGACCAAGTTGAAGGTTGCAAAGTTCGATACACAGGTAAGAGTTTTCCTAAGGACCATGTGCGAAGTTGTGAGGAAGCCTGGAGTAGCATTCCTAAATAACAATGGGTACATAAGTTCATTAACACCTTAGATACTATGACTATCAACTTGTATCTTCAAGAAGAATTGTGCTTAGTCACTACACATTGGTATGGTATGACCCAAAAATTTATAGCTACGTTCCTATTTGAAAGTTAGTACCCCATAGTAGATCAGGCTTTACAAATTGTAAGACATAAGGTCTTTGAGGAGGAAACTAACCCCCCTCCTGAACAAGAAGAAGATGGATGGACTGCTCCTCTTCAACGGTTACAAGGTTGTTATAATATTAATGTTGATGAGGATGATGACCCTAGGAATGTGAAAATTTCAGAAACTGAAGGACAAAGAGATATATAAGGGCCAGGGATTGAATCACCTTTTGTTGGACAACCTATTAAAATTAAGAAGGTTAATATTAGAACAAATCAAGAACCTAAGTTGGAAAATGTTGGAAGCTATTGGGATGATGCTACTATTGGTAATATTATAGAACTATTTCATGAGTATCAGGACTTGTTTCCAACCAAGTTCACAGAAATGAAGGGAATTAAGGGGCCCATGGGAGAAATAAAGATTCCTTTGAAAGAAGATGGAAGGCCTATCAAGCAGAGGCCTTACAGACTCAATCACAAGTACAAGTAGAAAGTTAAGACTGAATTAGATAGAATGTTGGAAGAAGGAATTATAGAACCAGTCGAAGAATCTGAATGGATTAGCCCTATGGTGGTCCAAGATAAGAAGACAGGAGAAATCAGAATCTATGTAGATCTAAGGAAATTGAATGATGCATGTTTACATGATCCATTTCCTACACCTTTTACTGATGAAGTTCTATATAATGTAGGAGGACATGAAGTTTATTCATTCACAAATAGATTTTCAGGCTATCACCAGATCATAATTGCTAAGGAGGATAGACATAAGATTACATTTGCAACAAAATGGAGTTGTTTTCAGTACACTGTGATGCCTTTTGGTTTGAAGAATGCACCAACCATCTTTTCCAGGGTGGTGTTCAAAGAATTTAAGGAATTTTTACATAAGATTTTGGAGGCATACTTTGATGACTGGACCGTTTTTAGCCTATTGAAAGATCATAATTAATGTTTGAGATTAATGTTGGATAAGTGCAGGCAATGTCAGATTTCCCTGAAATTGAAGAAGTGTATTTTATTTTCACCTTTTGGAGTGTTGTTAGGACACATTTTGTTTAAGCAGGGGTTGTTGGTAGATCCTTCCAATTTTTCTATCACTGTTGATCTACCTCCTCCTACTTCAGTTAGATAGTTGCGCATTGCATTAGGACACACTAGATACTACATAAATTTTATTAAGGGTTACGAAAAGATAACAACACCTATGGGGAATATATTAAAGAAGGATAGTAAGGTTCAATGGACAGAGGAATTCCAACAGAGCTTCAACACATTAAAATAGAAAATGAGCACTGTGCCTATTTTGGTTTCTCCAAATTAGAATAAGGAATTCCATGTTCATGTCGATGCTGCATCCATTGCATTAGGAGCAGTTTTAGCACAACCAGGTGCAGGAGATATTGACCACCCTATAGACTTTGCTAGTAGGAATATTTCTACATCTGAAATAAACTATACTACTACTGAAAGAGGAGGCTTAGCTATGGTATATGCACTGCATAAGTTTAGACACTACTTGTTGGGAGGACATTTTAAGATGTTTATTGATCATTCTGCATTAAATTACTTAGTCAACAAGATAATGTTGGGGGGAAGAATATGCAGATGGCTATTATTATTCCAGGAGTATGAGTTTGAAGTTGTGGTCAAGCCAGGAAGAATGAATAAGAAACCTGGCCACTTATCCAGGTTAGAACATGGAGAGGAACCTACTAGTTTGGATGATACACTACCAGATGCACAGTTGTTGGCCATCAGAAAAGTTGATGATCACTTTGTCGAGATAGTCCAGTTTCTGTCCATAGGAATGGCACCTCACGAGTATACAGTTATTCATAAGAGACAATTGGTAGTCCGCGCTATAGATTTTCAACTTATAGCTGGACAGTTATATAATATGGGACTAGATGAGATTTTAAGAAGATGTGTTATGGAGTCAGAAAGACCATTGATTCTTGTAGAAGCACATGAAGGCATTGCAGGAGGACATTATGCAGGGAAAACAACAATGCAGAAGGTTCTCAGAGATGGCCTCTGGTGGCCCACTTTACATAAGGATGCTATGGAATACTATAGAGCCTGCGATGTATGTTAAAGAGTAGGGAAGCCTTCCAGAAGGGATGAACTGCCTTTAGCACCTCATCTAACTTTACAGGAATTTGAGAAATGGGCTATTGACTTTGTGGGACCTATCAACCCACTAGGAAAGCACATAATACATAGGAGCACGATATATCATAACTTCTACAAAGTATTTGACCATATTGAAAGAAACAAGAGCAGTTAAAGACTGTAGTGCAACTACAACTACATGGTTCATATTTCAGGATATCATATCTAGATTTGGATGCCCGAAGATCCTTATGAGTGATCAAGGAACACACTTCATTAGCAAAACTATTGAAGCCTTGACTTAGAAGTTTGAAGTTCACCATAAGAAGAGCACACCATACCACCCACGGGAGAATGGTACAGTCAAAGATTTCAATAAGATTTTGGAGACAACGCTGACTAAGATCTGCAGTGTTAACATAGATGATTTGGATTTGATAATTCTAGCAGTGTTATGGGCTTATCGAACTACTTGCAAAAAATTAAGAACGTAGAATCCCTTCAAGTTATTTTATGGCCCATAAGTAGTGGTACCTATGGAATATTTGGTTCCTAGCTTAAGAATTGCATCATTTACAGGTATGGATGACACCGACATTGTTCAAGAGAGGCTCGTGCAGTTGATGGAACTAGAGGAAGACAGGTTCATTGCAGGATTTCATCAATAGGTACAAAAAGAATGAGAAAGGGCTTACCATGACAAACATATCAAGAAGAAATCATTTAAACAAGGAGATTTGGTACTTTTATATGACAACAAGTTCATGAGGCATCCAGGAAATTTCAGGACACATTGGCTTGGTCCATTCGAGGTTGTCTATGTTACAGAAGGTGGAGATGTGAAGTTGAAGACTCTTAATGGAGAAATGAAAGGATGGTTTAGTAAATGGGAGTCATTTGAAGCTATATCGTGACAACTAGATGCCTCGGAACTCTCAGTAAAAGAAAAGGAAGAAGGGTCTAGGTACCAGATGCAGTTGAAATTGAGTACCATACACATAAAATATTGTTTGCACATGATAGGGAGGAACAAAGAAGAAAGCACAGGCTGCTCTATGCAGTCTACAGTCGAAGTAATACAGAAGATTCAACCCTCCAGTGACTTAGGAAAAGTCACATGTGAGTGTTGGGGGCATGTTGTCCCTCGGTCATGTATTAAGGAAGAAAGCAAAGATTAAGGAAGAAGAAAGACAAAGTATGAAGCACACGAAAGGCACACAAATCGAGGAAAGGTCGAAGTGGTTAAAGAAGAATAAAAGAAGGAATGAAGTAAAGGAAAGCACGTCGTTGAAAGAGAATATCAAGGAAGACAAAGAAATAAAGAAGATAGATCGTGGAAAAGTCAACAAGAGGAAGAAGACACAAATGGGTGCATTGGAGCACCTTGCGGAGAAGAAGTAAGAACATATCGGTGAGGTCCTTAAAATGAGGGTTATGTGGACCTAGGGTTTTTTCACCTATGGTTTTGGAACCTAGGGTTTTGACACCTGGGATTTGTTCCATGGTATTCTAAGAGTCATGGAATGTATAAATAGAGGTCTAGAAGAGTTGAGAGAAGAAGTCAGAGAGATGAGGGTTGTGTTAAGATGTAAGAGTGTTATGTTTTAGGGAATTCTTGTATTTTTGGGTCTTTATCTGGGTGCGAAGATCCACTCTACAGCTAGGGGCGTAGGACAAGAGATAAAGAGGGAGAGAGAGAATGATCTGTAGCTGAGTGCACAGATAGAAATCTATATTTTCATATATTTAATCAATAAACATAGTTTTGTGGACGTAGCGCTAGGGAGAGGGTGAACCACATAAAATATTGTTGTTCCATGTTGTTGATGCTTTGTTATTTAATATCTTTTACACTATTATTGCATTGTTATTTTTCCTTTCGAAGATAAGAAGATATAATTTACTTCGCGAAGTTAAGAATAATTTTGTTAAGGATCCCTATGTTATCACATGAAGTGATCAGCAGTTATATGCATTTGTTGCAAATACCCAAGTCTGCACCTATGCTCCATCTCCCTCGTTTATGCGCACCATTCATAGGTTTTTCCCTCATGATTGATAGGGGAAAATTTGGGGTTCACAATTAGGGATAAAGCGGCGAAGCCGTTGTCAAAAGGGTCTAAACTCAAAGTTTCGAAGTGGAATAAGGGTATGATCTAAGCTATTGATAATTGGTTGAGGAGGACCATTGATCTTCGTGTGTGGAGACAATTTGCGATTCAAAAATCAGGAGTTGTTGGGTGGAGTGTGTTAAAAAATCCTGAAGATAGGAATCTGAAGAGATCATAGTTGTGGGTTGTGTGAGTGATGAGAGTCGTAGAGATCATTCAGAGGAGCCTTCAGTTCAAGATTTAGAAGAATAGGCATGGGCTATATTCAAAACGTCTGAAGTCCGAAGCCCGAAGCACTTAAGAAGCTAAGCCCAGGGAAATATCCCAAGTTCATGTGAGAGGTGGGCCTGGAAAGAGAAACTAGTGCCCATCGCATAGAGATGGCCAATTTGGAGTCCCTAAGAAGCAATAATAGTCGTCGACTGCAAAGCAAATCTGATCGTCGATCTGAGTAAAAAAAAATTTTCGATCCGGGTATCGGGAAATATGGAGTCCAGTGATGTGAAGACTCCCGAAGAACGAAATTCCAAAATGACATTTGGGATAAGCATTGAGTCACAGCCCAAGGTCATGTTGGAAAAATTCCAAAGACACATGACACTCATCCACTGCTCTACGTCCAAGGATCTTAAACGCCAAATTTTGTTGCCATCTCCATGCGAGGTCTGATGTATCCCAAAACTAGTGGACGGATAAAACTTCAGTGGTGACATTAAAATAGAAGAACCATCCCGGTCATAGATCTCGATCAGACCAATGGCCCTGAATTTGTATGCTCGTTCAACATTGTATTCAATTGCAACAAGTGGCTGCCCCCTAGTTACCTAGCCTGGTCTCGATCCCGAGGAGATATTAGTTGATAGACACAGGCTAGTAGTTGAAACCTAGTCTCACTCCATAAATAAAAGGCATGGAAGCCCTGTCGGGAGGGTCAAAATTGTCAGCCCAAGGAAGATTCATGCACAGTCCTACAGAGGATGTACACATGTGGAAATCTTTAGATGGGATGGTTGGATTAGATCTCACTTCTAGAAGTTGTAAATGAATCTAAGTATAAATATCTCAAGAAAAGATTTTGTTAAGGTCTTCAACTGGTTGAGTAGAGCTCCCTATTTTGTAATATATTGATGCTAGAACTGTTCTCTGGTTATGTATAAAATTTGTGACTTTCGCATTAATAGAAGTTAACTTCTATCATATATTTGTAAAAATTGTATTGAAACACTCAACCATGGAGGATCCATTCGAGGGTTATGGTCCTATTGTAAGGTAGGTTTGATTACAGTAGTGTTGTGACCAATTTTAGTCAGCTTCTTTGTTTCCTTATTTCCCCTTATGTTGAAAGGCTCGGGCATGGAGGATCTATTCGAGTTGTTGTAGTGCATAATAATGTAGGTTTGATTATTGTGGTGCCATGAAATATTTTAGTGTCTGAAACTTGAGTTCAACGGTGCTCTTGAGCCTGAGTTTTTCTTCACCAAGATTTTTGAACGTTGGATGCCCATAATAGTCTTGTTCACCTCTCTCACTAAGTCTTCCTTCTTCTCACACTTAAACTCAAATTACTGACTGAATTTAATGAGGCCCTCAATTCCCTATGCATTTCTTGTCCAGTTTCTATATTAAAATCATTCTTGTACTGAGTTTTTCCCATTTGACCTCCACTCATAAAAAAAACATCCACCAAAACCTTTGATGGGTACTGGGCTTATCCTCTAGAAATTTGAGGGTGACTCTTAGTGATAACACCTCAGACTATTTTGTGTTGTTGTTTTGGAACCATCTTGCCACTTTCCCTGGTTGTATAAACTTGTGTCATGCAACCCCCCTATTGCTACTTCGGGTGAGACTTCATCTACTTCGTAGGTGTTGTTGTAAGGGCCAATAGTTAGGGTTTTTTGGTGCACTGTTGGAGTTGAACCCGGGGTCTGCCCCTGTGCCAACAAGTTTTTATTGTTTAATTAAGTACATGAGACCTTTGTAGTGAAGCTCATCATTCTGACAAGAGTACCCTGTGGAAACTGGAGAATTGTCTTGCAATTGTTGGATCAAACTAGAAATTTTGGGATCTTGCAGCCATTCTTGGCGAAAATCTTGGAGCCAATCTGGTACAATGAAGGAGAGGGAAAAAAGGGACCCTTTATCTTCATATTTTCTTGAAAGAGAATCAACAACCACATTGTCTTTTCCTTTCCTGTAAATTATCTCATAATCATATCCAAAGATATTAGTCACCCATTTTTCCTGCTCCAAGGATGAAAGACGTCGCTGCAAAAAATACTTGAGGATTTGATGATCTATCTTAATTTGGAAGCGTTTCCACAATAGATAAGGGCGTAAGTGATCCACTTCATGCAGAATAGCCAACATTTCCTTTTCATAGATTGATTGGCCCAAATGTCTCTCTGATAGTTGTTTGTTGGTAAAGGCCAAAGGCTAGCCATATTGCATAAGGATTGCTCCAATTCCTCTCCTAGAAGCATCACATTCCAGGAAAAATGTCTTTGTGAAGTCAAGAGGGGCCAACAAAGTAGTGGTTCACATAGTATCCTTCAAATCTTGAAAGGAATGATCAGCTGTTGGAGTCCAAGTGAAAGAATTATTTTTAAGGAGATTAATGAGAGGTGACACAATATTTCCATAATTCTTAACAAACTTGCGAAAATAGCCTGTTAAACCTAGAAAACCACACAAGATTTTGAGATTCTTAGGGTGAGGCCAATCCTACATAGCTTCAATCTTCTTAGGATCCACCTTGACACCTGCCTTGCCAACAATATGACCCAAGTACTCGACTTCCGAGGATCCAAAAGCACATTTATATTGTTTGAGGAAAATTTGGTGTTGAGAGAGTAGATGAAGAACTCGATCCACATGAGAAAAATGGGTTGTCCAAGTTTTACTATAGATGAGAATATCATCAAATAAAACTAAGATAAAATGACGGAGAAAAGGATGGAAGAAATGATTCATGAGGATTTGGAAAGTGGAGGGAGCATTAAATAATCCAAAGGGCATGACCAAGAACTCATAGTGGCCCTCATGAGTTTGAAATCCAGTCTTAGGAATGTCTACCTCTTTCATATGTATCTAGTGGTAGCCAGAACGAAGATCAAGTTTAGTAAAGAACCGAGCACCACTTAATTCATCCAAGAGATCATCA
>JASDQU010243409.1:43541-54256 GCA_032191745.1 Picea mariana | reverse complement strand
ACTGAACTAAACAAGGAAAGAGGGAAAACCTCATGGGAACAAAGCCCCCCCTCAAATTACAATGCATATAATAAAAAATGATAAGGAACAAAAGGCAGTTGCTAAGCAACCATGTCCTTCACTCCAAGAAGACCTCACAACTGTGCAAGTTTGTGCTCTTTGAAGATTTTGTTGAAGACGTAGATGTCTGCACAGATCTGATGAAGTATATGCATCATTGATATTTCCACACATATCCACTTTATCTTCTTGTAATGAACAATATCCAAAAAAAAATTGGATGAAATTTTGAAAACCGTGTGGTCGTTTTCGGAAAAATGCTGAAATTTTATTGATTTTGAAATGATCATAACTTCACTTTCTGAACTCCGTTTCGGACGATTTGTTTTTTGAAATTGGATATTTTCCCAAGAGGAATTCAAATATCTGATTTTTTTCTGTAAATTTGGCTCGAAAAATATCAGAATGGCATCTGATGTGCGCGGCTCCCTTTTTGTCTTCTGAGATGCATGCATGGTGCATGCAACAGTGTCTACATGTGACTCTTGAAATGCATGCCATATATCTTCCACATGAATTTTAGAAAATAAATCTGAAATGTAGTAGACATCATCTTCAATTATTGGAATACAAATTTCTGCAAAAACGTTTGTAGAAGACTCTTCATAATAAGACGCTTGATCTTCTGATGGCTTCTCTTCTGGCTCTATCTGTACGACCTCCTACATGAAATCTTCACAATATTCTTTATTCCCAATAGAACCTCCAGTCTGGTTCATAATTCATTTGGAGTTAATCCTTGTGATTCTTCATATACTTGATGGAAAAGTTCAGGAGAAACAAACATACCAATACTTCCTATGGCCATATCTTGTCTATTGAGAAAGTCATTTTTTTCATCGATAGAATCGGGCTCTACTTCCATTTCCATAGTAATTTGGTACAAGCCTCTGCATCTAAGATGAAGAAGAATTTTTAGCTTCCATTCCAAATAGTTATGAGGCGTGAGAAGTATTTCCGATGAATAATCCATTTTTTGTTGTCTTCAATCTTCAGTACTTGAAAAAATACTTTGGTGTAGTTTTTGCTTAGTAGTCAATCGGCTCTGATACCATGTAAATGTGTTGAACCTGCATAGAATAGATCTAGCTAGAAAATACTACACACATTTTCAGAGAGAAATTGAGAAAGAAGAAGCAAGATAAAAAGAATGGAAGAATTCCCATTAACCGTATTCCACACTCAAAAGAGTGAATAATTTACAATCTATATAGGATAAATGAGTAACTAATGAGCCATAGTGGTGGTCTAGATTGATATGGACACACACCAACAGTTACAAGAGTAAACTGCCATCTACTCTAGTCTCTCAGGCAGTTACGGGAGTGAACTGCCACCTAGCTGAGTTAACTAGTCAACTAGTCTTCAGTTAACTGATTAAACAAAGAGTAGTGAGTTGGTGATGATCCCAATGTTGCATGGTGACAAAACCAATGCAACATCTAAACTCAAATCAAATAGTCAAACTAAAGTGTCAACTGAAAGAGAATATTCTCCAGGTGGAATATTATCCCCTAAAATATAGGAGACTGGATAAGGACTAATTATGACTAATAAACAAGGAATAACCTTAGGAAAAATAAATATTAGGTGTGTGTGAAGTAACTCCAACAGTAGGTTCCCCATTTGGTTTAGAAAATGGTTTTAAATTCGTCATTATGAGACACTAGAACTTGGTTGTAACTAGAAAATCCATCTAGTAATGAGATTATTTCAAAACCTGATACACACTGCAAGATTTTATCCATAGGGGCCATTGGATAGTTTTCTTTGTCATAGGCTCTGTTTAAGTTTCTGAAATCAATGCAAAGCCTTATATCTCCAATATTTTTCCTGACTGGTACCAAGTTAGAAATCCACTAAGTATGTCTGACTGGGAATATAATATTAGTAGTTAACAACTTGTTCATATCCACTTTGACTTATGGATCACGACTAGGATGCATCGTTCTTAGCTTTTATTAAAAAGGATTTGTTTGAGACTTTAATAGAATGATGTCATGTATAATCTTGGTGTCATAAGTTTTCAGGTCTTCATATGTCTAGGAAAATATGTCTTTATATTCTTTGAACAATTTGATGAAAGATTGTCTTTCATCAGGAGAACAATTCTTTCCCAAATTAATGTTTTGAGGTGTGGTACTTGTTCCCAGACTTACTAATTCAAACTGCATTGATGAGCTGTTGGTTTTGTAGTTTTTTTCCTTCTTGAAATTATCCTCGAGATCATAAAGTTTTTCTAGCCTCACCACATTCTTGGGGATGTTGTTGGCTGAACCAGATTGATTTCTTTGTTGATATTGATCAATAGCATCAGATTTCACCATTTGATCATGTTGACCATCATCTATAACAGAGTCTTTGAATGTTCCTTTGAGTTTTAGGAAGCTAATGATCTGGTGGTCATCATCGAAGACTCTCCAGCTAGTTATGTTGTCAGGGATTGATGGATTGTACAAAATTTCAATAGAAAATGTATCAGGCATTAGTCCATCTTGCGGTATTAATCTAGATGCAACATTAGCCAGTAAGTCAGCATCACAGTTCATCAAATGAGGAATAGTACTAATATTAAATGCATCAAAAAGTTGAATTAGTTCCCATACCTCTTGCTGATAACAATTAATATGACAGAAAGATAATGGATGGTGTTCCTTACTTGTCTTATGATAATCTCATAATCACCAAATACCTTAATTTTATTTGCTTTCAGGTCTAGTGCCTTTTTCAATCCTTGTAGCAAAGCTTCATATTCAAAAGTGTTGTTGGTGCATTGGAATTCTATTTTGAATGCAATTAATGTTTTATTTCCTCCAGGATCCTTGAGTATGCAACCAACACCTGCACCTTCTAGAGACTTGGATCCATCAAAAAATAACTTCCACATGGATCCCTTTTTTTTGGTTCAATAGAAAATTTCAAATTTTCATTTTTTCTTGAGTTATTAGAGTTAATGGAATTAGTAAGTATCTATAATCTATCCTTGGAGATTATGTTAGGATGTACATCAAAATTAATGTTAGTATGAACTAGTATATTAAATTTTGGCTCAACAATCTAAGTGCAATGAAGGATTTTAGATTGTGTGTTTGATTCCACAAAGGAAGATGTTTCAGATGTGTAATTCCCAAAAAATGTGTCATATGAATCATTGCCCAAGATTGAATTGTTAAAAATCACAGGCTCATTTGGGTCATTAAAATTAGTCACCACATGTTTCATATACCTTTCTCTATCAATCTTGATCTGATTAAGTTTTCCATTGAAAGGAAGCCATAAATGTGACCAGTCAGTAGCAAAATATCCATTCAACATAGCAAACCACTCTCTACTCAAAAGCATGCCATAATTATCAGGTATGTCTACCACAATGATATCAATAGTTTGATGAATTTTAGGATTAACAGACATTCTCATTAAAACATTCTTTAGTTCCCCAATTACTTTGACTCGAGTTCTATCAAACTGAATAATCTAAATATCAAATGTCTCCAACTTGACATTAATCTTATCACAAACTTCAAGGGGCATTACATTAGAAGAATCTCCTGATTATACCATGTAGTTATGAACATTCCTATTAAATATTTCAAAAGTAATTAGGAAAGGTGGGGTAGTAGATCTCGACCTTTGTCCAGTTAAGGATGCATTTGTGGCCACTTGACTCTTGGATGAAGTATCGTTGTTGGATGAGCTCATTTTGGTTGTTCCTTTGTTTGTCCCTACATTAACTTCTTTAGTGCCAGTGGAAGTATTTCCATGCAGAGTTTTAATAAAACTTTCTTGAATCTAATGGATTTTCATAAGTTCAAGTAGGGAAATGTTGGCTTTCGTTTTCTTCAAATCTTCCAAGAAATTATATTCCAATTTTGTTGGAGAAATGGAAGAGGCACTTGGTTTAGATGTTTGGTCGGTAGATTTTTAGTTGGAGGGTGTTGTTTTAGAAGGATTGGGAGTAGTTGTTTTAGCAAGAGACATCGTTTGTTTGGTACTGGAAGTGGTAGTTGTAGGAAGATTGGAAGTATTAAAAGTGTTAGGCAAAGTGGCCTTTCTTGCACTTCTAGTAGTTAAAACGTTTTGATAAAGGTGTATTTACTCAGTTTATTCTTCCTCCCCACCATAAGCGATATCCAAACCTAAATTCAATTGTTTCTCTTCTATCCCCTGAGATTGCTAAGATTGTTCCTATTGTTCATGATTTTCTCTCCTTCATCCTGTAGATTTTAACCTTGTACAAGTATTTACTGCAAACAGATTTTCAATAAAAGAAGAAAAAAGATACAGTGGAAAATACACACATTAAACAGATATTTTCCCCCTAGAAATCCAAACTGGGAAAACCAACTGATCCAAAATCGGATCTAGGAGCCTGACAGGGCTAAAAAAGGCTCAAAAATGAAAGTTCTCATAATTGGACGAAACCAATTCCATTGCAACCGGCTCGTCGTGTTGATTTCGGCCATATATTCACTTTCTCAAATGGGCGTCGTATGCGAGAGTTATCACACTCTAACCATTTTCCCAAACAGTTAAAAAGTCAAAAACAAAGTCAACAGTCAAAAGTTGACGTGGCACTCTCTGGAGGTGACACGTGGCAGTGGCAGAAGTGACATGTGGAAGAACAAGCAGCAGGGTGACTGGATAGTGACGGGGACCAATAGCAAGTTGACAAGTTTCATCAATTTTTGGTGAACAAGGAAGTGCTACATGGCCCAGAATTGGGCTATCACGTGGCACCCGGTGGTTGGATCGATCGTTGAATGGAAAAATTGAAATGGTGCTCATGGGATTCGAACCCATAACCTATTGGTAGGTACCAAGCCTTGAGAAATGACTTGACACCAACATGCCACATGTGTGCATTGTTATATATAACCCACACTTTAATATATAAAGTGCAATATTGTAATATGGCACGGAAAGGGGGGTTGGGGCTAAGCCCCAACCCATGGTCTATTCACACACCCCTACCATATAACCAAGCGACAGGGCAGAGTGTGGTAGTCATGATAGGCACTAGCCCTCATATCTTGGGGGAATCCCACAAGACCAAGGCCTATCCCCTTCAAAGGCGTTCGAAGATCTATCCTTGACCATCGACCCCATGGAACGCGCCCAGGAACCAAGAGCTTGGAGCCTATTCAAGGCCAGCATGCAGCTCAAAGGGTTGGCGCTTGGCCATATGAAATTCATATGACCTTAAAAGAGGGGTGCACGCCCAGGGAGAGGGGGCTAAGCCATATTATTAAACATAAAGTGGGTTTTTATGTTATATTTTTGGATTTTTATGATTTTTTAGGCCTGTAATAGTGGATTTTGCCCATTTTTGGGAGATATTGGGCATTTTTGGAGGCCAGATTTTGGGAGGAAGTTGGGGAATGATAACCAATTTCAGATCTATAAAAACTAGGCATGTTTGAAGCCATAGAGGACATTCAGAGCAGAGTTATGCTGAAGGGAAGCCAAGTCAAAGCCATTTTTATGCAGGGAAGTTGTTGAGGAGCAGACGCTTGCGAGCCATTTCTGGGAGCTCCGATCATCCATTTTGCATGCCATTTCTTTTGTTGGGTTCTAGACATATAGAAGAAAATGACCAGATCAGTCTTATAGCCTAATGGCACTACTGTGATGCATTTTTTGAGCTTTGAATAGAAATAAAGAAGCCTCCCCCACTGAGACAAAGGCCCGGAGACATAGGCAATTTTGTGTCGAACTTCGTTATCACTTCTCTTGTTATGGTTTATTGTTATGATTGCTTTAGTTCAGATCTATATACTATTTTATGACTACTATGTTCCTTCATTAAATTCATCCTCTTTCATTTAGCTTCTTAAATGGTTAATTAATCATGCAATTAAAAACTCAACCACAGTCATTAAAAGATCTTTCCAGATCAAGAGGTATCAGAGCTAGTTGACGTTTGGATTTGAGTTTTTCATGTTAACTAAGGAAAAGCTACAGCATGGTGAAGGCAAGCTTGTTGCAGAGAATCCATTAATTGGATTGAGAAAGAGAGCTTCTCACAGTGAGAAGATGGCATTGGAAGAAGGGCTTTCTCAGGATGAGAAAGAGTTCCGGAAAACTTTCCTTGCTATGTCGGAGATGGTGAAAGTTTTGTACGAAGATTATTTGGAATGAAAGAGACCAGTTTTGGGTGAATCTTCAAAGGGAAAAAGTGAAGACGAAGAGGATCATCCTCAGATTCCTCCTTCACCTCCATCATCACCTCCTTCTTCTTCTTCTTCAAGTTCAAGTTCTAAGTCTAATGCAAGGAAAAATGTTCATAAACATAAGAATGAAATGCCATTGTTAAAACTTGATGTTAAATTTGAGTTACCCATATATGATGGTGAAGTAAATGCAGAGAAACTTGATAATTGGGTCAAGTAGATGGAATTTTACTGCAATGTGCAACAGATCAAGGATGAGGCCACACAAATCAAGTTGGCATCTTTGAGACTTGTAGGTACAGCTCTCATTTGGTGGCAAAGCAAGTTGCAAAATGGAACGTAACAAGTGGGTACTGTATTTCCATCATGGAAAAGCTTCATTCCTGCACTTAGGAAACAATTCTATCCTTTGGGTTATAAATAAAAATCATTAATTAAATGGCAATCTTTAAAACTAAGAAAAGGACAAACAGTGCAAGAGTATACTGATGGATTTCAAAAAATGGCATTGATGTTAGATATCCCTTTACAAACACAGAAAACTCTTATGAAGTATATAGGAGGTTTACCTGCACATATTAGAAACATTGTATTCATGTTTGGACCCACTAACCTTGATGAGGTTATGTTCAGGCTACGTATAGTGAAGCAAGAAAAGAAGATATGTCATGGGAATCGTTGTCTTCAAGGAAAGAAGACAAGAGGAAATGGCATGGCAAGAATTCAAATGCAGTGATGAGGAAGGAAGGGAAGCCCTCTTGCAAGCATTGCAAGAAATAGGGACATGATGAGGATAGATGTTGGCAGTTGCATCCCAAGAAGAGGCCAAAGTGGTTCAAGGAAAAGAAGGGAATGCAAACAGTGGCAGGGACAACAAGACCCACGGACTTGGGATCATATTCAGGTGAAGAATCAAAGATCTTATTGGTTGGTATGACATGTAAAATTGGTGAAGGCATTGATTGTATAAGCAACTTGTTTCATATAAGGGTAATCATGCGACACACTAAGATAGACACATTAATCGACAGTGGATCTCAATCTAATCTAATCTCAGAAGAATTGGTTAAGCAATTGGGGTTAAAAACACAAGTACATCATAAGCCTTACACACTTAAATGGATAAGCAATCATCATCAAATGCACATAACAAAGCAATGCACAATCAAATTTGCAATTTCATCTAAGTATGTGGACGAAGTAACATGTGATGTAGTGTCATTAAGTGAATGTGGAATGGTCTTAGGTAGTCCATACTTATATGATCATAAGCCAATCTTCTACAGGACAAAGAATCAATATCAATTAACCAAAGCAAGTCAAAATCATGTGGTTCATGCTCATCATGTAAAGGAAAATAAAACACTTCAAACAATGGAACAATTAAAGAAGGCAGTGCAAGCAAGAAATAAACCAATAATTGTTTCAAATGAAGTAATCGATCTTAAGTAAGAATAAGAAATGATTGTTGAATGGAAAATCAATCATAAGTTGCTTCAAGATAAGCTCATGTCGTGCAAATATTACAAGTATATCAGCTCATTTGCAGTCATCTTTTAGATCATATCATTAGTAATTTTATCTACATGGATGATAGTGGCTTCATTAATATGTAACAGGGTTCAAATGGCTAACAATATGCTGTCAGTTGTCATGATTGTGTTACAGTTGATCTTGATGAGACAGGTGCACAGGACAGAGTTCAGATACAAAGGACAAGCCGGGTGGCCTATCCCGAGCTTTTTGACTGGTCAGTAACCTTTTGGGGACCAAAATGTCCTTTAGTGGGGAGGTGTGATCCAGAATCGGATCTAGGAGCCTGACAGGGCTCAAAAAGGCTCAAAAATGAAAGTTCTCAGAATCAGACGAAACCAATTCCATTGCGTCTGGCTTGTTGTGTTGATCTAGGCCATGTATTCACTTTCTCAAACAGGCGTCGTATGTGAGAGTTATCGCACTCTGGCCATTTTCCCAAACAGCTAAAAAGTCAAAAAAAAAGTCAACAGTCAAAAGGTAACGTGGCACTCTCTGGAGGTGACACGTGGCAGTAGTAGAAGTGACATGTGGCAGCACAAGGAGCAGGGTGACTGGATAGTGATGGGGACCAATATCAAGTTGGTAAGTGGCATTAGTTTTTGGTGAATAAGGAAGTGCCATGTGGCCTAGACTTGGGCTACCACGTGGCACCCAATGGTTGGATCGATCGTTGAATGGAAAAATTGAAATGGTGCTCATGGGATTCATACCCATAACCTCTTGGTAGGTGCCAAGACTTGAGAAATGACCCAACTCCAACACACCACAAGTGTGCCTTATTATATATAACAAACACTTTAATATATAAAGTGAAATATTGTAATATGGCACGGAAAGGGGGGTTGGGGCTAAGCCCCAACCCATGGTCTATTCACACACCCCTACCATATAACTAAGAGACAGGGCAGAGCGTGGGGATCATGATTGGCACTAGCCCTTGAATCTCAGGGGGTTCCCACAAGACCAGGGCCTATCCCCTTCAAAGGCGTGCAAAGGTCTATCCTTGACCATCGATCCCATGTAACGCACCCAGGAACCAGGAGCTTGAAGCTTATTCAAGGCCAGCGCGTAGCCCAAAGGGCTAGCGCTTGGCCATATGAGATTCATATGACCTTAAAAGAGGGTTGTGCACCCAGGGAGAGGGGGATAAGCCCTATTATTAAACATAAAGTGGGTTTTTATGTTATATTTTTGGATTTTTATGATTTTTAAGCCTGTAATAGTGGATTTTGCCCATTTTTGGGAGATATTGGGCTTTTTTGGAGGCCAGATTTTGGGAGGAAGTTGGGGAATGATAACCAACTTCAGATATATAAAAACTAGGCTTGTTTGAGGCCATAGAGGATAGTCAGAGAAGAGTTATGCTGAAGGGAAGCCAAGCCAAAGCCATTTTTATGCAGGGAAGCTATTGAGGAGTAGACGCTTGCGGGCCATTTCTGGGAGCTCCGATCATCCGTTTTGCGTGTCATTTCTTCTACTGGGTTCTAGAGATCTGGAAGAACATGACCAGATCATTCTTGTAGCCTAATGGCACTGCTGTGATGTATTTTTTGAGCTTTCAACAGAAATAAAGAAGCCTCCCCCATTGAGACAAAGGCCCGGAGACGTAGGCAATTTTGTGCCGAACTCCGTTATCACTTCTCTTGTTATGGTTTGTTGTTCTTATTGCTTCAGTTTAGATCTATATGTTGTTTTATGGATGTTATGTTCCTTCATTCAATTCATCCTCTTTCATTCAATTTCTTAAATGGTTAATTAATCATTGAATTAAAAACTCAACCACAGTCATTAAAAGATCTTTCTGGATCACCAACATACTCTATATTTATTCACATAATACATTGTTTACAATACAATATACATATAGTATCCAACGGCATCCAAAACCCTAATCCAATGACCTAGATTTTTTAACAACCCTAATTTCTTAACCAAAAATAGAAAACCATTGACAAAAGACCATGTACCGAAAAACTTCCCATAAATGGACACGAAAAACTGAGAACTGCCCAAAAATGGACACGAAAACAGAGGAAAAAAAATTCAAGGATGTTACCCCCGAACCCCTACAAGCCCAGTGCAAAATAGAAACTACTTCTATTCGTGCAAAGAATATAACACATATCCAACATTCTCCCACTTTTTTTGTTTCTTTGTATACAGGGGGTTACAAGGTTACATAGTCAACAATCCAAGGCAGAAATGCCCATAGATCCTCTACACCGAGACAAATTCTCAGTGATCATAGATTTTGTTAATGAATCTGCAAATTTCTTCAAACTGTCCACCTTCATCAACAACACCTTCTTTTCTTCAACCATGTCTCTCACAAAGTGATATTGAACATCAATATGCTTTTTCTTTGAATGATAAGTGGGGTTATTCACCAGAAAAATTGTAGTCTGACTATTACAATCTATCTTTACAACTTGTTGTACCAACCCAATACTTGAACACAATCTTTGTAACCATACTACTTCCTTTATTGCATGAGTGGTTGTCATGTATTGAGCTTCTATAATTGAAAGTTCCACTACAGAATGTTTTTTTCGCATCCAACTGATTTCTCCTCCAAACAAGTTAAACACATACCCACTTGTATATCTCCTTTGATCCAGATCTTCAGCCCAGTATGCATCTACAAATCCATGTATGTCCAACACTCTATCCAAACATGGTCTTCCTTGGTAGCATAATTCATAGCTAGCAGTGCCACACAAATACCTGAAAACCCTCTTTACTATTGTCCAATGCTCCTTCCATGGTTTTGACATATACCTACTCAAAACGCCCACTACATGTGCAATGTCTAGTCTAGTACAAACCATTGCATACATCAAATTTCCAACCATACTTGCATATGGAACACAAGACATGTCCTCCTCCTCTTCTTGTGTCTTGGTACACTAATCTACAAATAAATTTACACCTACAAGAATAGGGACACTG